>JAUUDW010031700.1:2452-17104 GCA_032361385.1 Panulirus guttatus | reverse complement strand
AACGTGTGCCTCCCCTCTCCTTGGGAGACCCCATGCATGCATCATGGTTGGTAAAGCTAACTACTTCACCATGGAGGCCTATAACGGTAGTATTATATTCTAGATAACGTAAATTGAAAATATAAGTAACGTTTATTACCGTTAGGAACCCCTTCTTTTTTAAGAAATCCTACCCATAGTGAGCGTTAGGACTGCCTTTACGACACCAAAACATTGTTTTGCTTTACCTGAAATAAGAGATGATCAATCTCAACTCAACGTTGAATATATTCTGTTATTTCTGATACAATATGGAGCACCTTAAGTGTACAAAATACCAGATGAAAACTTATGGCAAAGCATATTCTCTTTAATCAACCCTAAAACCTTAATGTATATTTCACAAATTATTTTCGTTTTTTAAAAGGGAAGAAAATGTAAATATTAATTCGGATCTTCCGTATATCGACGAAAAAATATACGTACATATCGAAAAATTTATGCGTGTATATACTGTATGATTCATTGGTTCTCAATACCTAATCAAACTTGAATCCGCGTCGCATATGTGAAACAATATCTGTTTACTTGTGTTAAAAAAAATAAGAAAGAACTTTTGGAGGGACTAAAGTCAATAAATTATGACTAGAAGGGAAATCGAACATGAGTAAAGAGCCGATACAACACACTTTACGCTGCCAAACAAGCAAAATATAAAGACTTTGTGGAAATAAGGGTTAACATCCTTGTAAAATCCTCATAGGTCCAAGCCTAAAAAATAATTACAATATTGCGAATGCAATCAAATGACGTTTAAAATCCCCAGTAATCATGAATTTTGGTTTTGGGTGTTTTAGGAGATCCTGAACGGAAAGGTATCGATAATTCTGCTCTCTTGGGTGGTCGAGGATGGCATGTGCTCGAGCGAAAATTTATAAAAGGCTGTTATCTTTTTAGCCAGAGACGGCACCTAAAAATGGCAAAAATGTAGGTAACATAACGTAAATGTCTTCTTTATCTTAAATATTAACGTAAAATATTCTGTAAGTGTCGTTAGGGTCGATAGGAAATAATAATCATGAAATACAGTACGTTAAACAATTGATTGAAAGATAAATATGAGAGCGTTACACATACAATAAAAAAATTGGATCCAAGAATCTTATTAAGCATAGAAAATATGACCTCTTCCGAGATTTTAAGAGCAATTCTGATAAGAAAAATGGCCTAAGCTGCAGGTGATTTTGAGAAAGAAATATGTTGTTTCATAACTGAAATGCCACAGAAATAAAGCTTAAATTTAACCTTACATATTATTAGTAAATATTATATAGTGCTTCCGAGTGCCGACGGGTAGCGAATCATTATGAAGTATACCAAACATAATTACTATAGAAATTACAATATGTGGACTCACGAATCTTATCAAGCGAAAAATATTACCCTTATTGATCACCTAAACCAAATTTATTAAAAAATGGGAATTTTAAAGTAATTTTCGAGCCAATAAGCTTCGTTCAAAACTAGAATTGGAAAAAATGTAGAGCTTCTTTTCCTTACTTACCAACTTATAATATTTCTATTATTTCTTTAGGTCAAGTACTCAGAAACTATAAAATAAATCAAACACGTACTTAATTCAAAGCTCAATTACAAAACTTATAGGTCCCTAATTGAGAACTTCGGGTACATCATTTCTTCCGCTAGAAAAATATTACCTAGGAGTTTCTAAATTGGTAGCATTTTGTGCAATCGTCATATAATTCTTAAGTTTCTAATAATAATTCAGTAATTGTTTTATTATGTAAAAGAAAACAAAAATACAGATCACAGTTCTTTAAATCACTAAACATTCACGTACAGGGGCAGGTGTTGGCGGGAATACATGAAGCTTTACCTGCACCACTTCATCCCCGCCAGGTAGCCATTCATACGGCTACAGGAGTGTCCAACACTATGAATATAAGGACTGAGAGAGGCGTACAGAAACTGGAGTACCAAAAGAATGTTATACTGATAAGCACAAAGGTGAGAGGATTCCGGGACAAGAGCTACTGCTAGTCTAAAGGTAGGTTGAGAAGCGAGGTAAGGGTTTTCTTGCGATGCTGCAGAAGGGAGTTACTTCTCCCGTGGTTGTGCTGCAAGAGTCAGGAGGCGTTGATGAGGTCCTGCAGTTGTGCTTCAAGATGAAGGAGTCGTTGCCAAGGTCCCATGACGTTGCTGCTGTAGGAGAAAGGAGGGGAGGCCAAGGTCCTCTGGTGCTGCCGTAGGAGACACGAGACGGCTGGAGTTACCTGACAATTCGAGATGTTTTCAGGCGGTGTTCGCCTTGATGACCCCAAGCTGTACGGCTGACAACACGGAGTTGGTGAATTCCCATTAAGCCTGAGGGCGCCTGCACCCGATTCCCCTTGGTACACAAGGCACCAAGGTCACTCAAACCATCTGAGGTTGGAACTATAGTTGTAAACAACGGTGTAACGCCATTATAGTAACCCCACGTGGAGGAGTACTGCGGGTAAGAGAGGTTTAACACGTAAGCCAGCTTATTGTTATATAAACCGTTGTGCATTATTATTATTATTATTATTATTATTATTATTATTATTATTATTCCCCTAAGACTATTCATGTAACCTGTGACTTTACCTTTATTTGACTATTGATGAAACTGAAATTCCCTTGGAATGATTGTTCGATTTTATAAAGCCAAATTACTAAACTCGTAATTTAGAAAATATACAAAATTGCATAATGGGTTTATCACTTTTTGACTGGTGAGGAAGTCTGTTAATTCTAGAAAGAATGAAGAGGTAAAATCATCTTTACTTCATGCTTCATAACAATGCTCAAATGATGATAAATAAGACCCTGATTTACATGATGGTGTTGAGATAATGAGAATTTCCGTTAAATTGTAGGGAAAGCGTAATTTGATGTAGCTTACAGCATTTTGAACTATTTCACGTTCAGTCATAAAGGAACAGTTATTAAATTTCATTAGCATAAATAAAAGGTCTGAATTTAGTGAACTTTAATTAATGACTGCATTAGTCGAGTTCCAGTATTCCATAAAGTTTATGATCGAGTAAGACAATCTACCATTATTCATTTAGATTAAATAGTCCTACATCCCAGTTCATATTTTTTTTCCTTCTGAATGTTCCTGGTAAAGAAATGTATTCTCTGAGCATTCGTATATCGGCAAATGATGATACAGAGCACTTTTTAAGTGGTATTAACTTTGGCCGGTATCGTCCCTATATTCTCTATAACCATGAAACTGGTTCAAATAATTGAATATTCGCGTTGGTATTTTGAAAACTAAATTTATATAAATATTTTTTTTGTTCGTGCCACTCCCCAACTTGCAGGTTTTTACGTCATAGTAATAGATGAATGTATAATGAATAAAGCCCAAAGGACGTGACCCCTTAACATGAATATTCATATAATGGCATTAGGGTTTGTTCTTTCGAAGAGATAGTGCTAATTTTTATATCATGGATTTATAAGCTTTGCAATGTGTACAAGTTTTCTCTCTCGTTACTGCGATATTATTGTTCCCAGTTTCAGACACTTGTGCCAGACTGCCAGTGATAGTCAGGAATTGCTTGACTTCGTATGTGAGAAGTGATGTAGACTTTAATTTCGAATAGTTTCCTTCTTTTTTATAGAATTAATTCATGCCTCACGACTACTTACTTTTTTAGGTCGCTTATTTCCGAATTTCATTGAAATATACAAAGAATGTGCTTTTCATATTGTATTTTATAGATAATCTTGCCGTAATTGTTAAATATTTTTCGGGTTCCGAACACTTTTATGTTGTTGACGTCGAACGATTGGCTATGGCAAACAGCAGCTGATATCTATCAATTTATACTCTAACAGAGGTAAGATAAGGATATTGTTTGTCCGAGAGACTTACACAGTTATGTAAAGGTATAATGATAAATATTACATGAGTGAGAGACCGAGGTAATGCTGCAGTGACTTGAAGACGATCGTACCATAATGAGTTGGTCAGATATTCCAGCTATCGTTGGTGACATATTTCATGAATAAACTGGCTCCGTTCTTACACAGAGTTAGGCAGTGTCGGGTAGAATTGTCAAAGGAAGATGCTGGTGTTGTATATAAAACATACTGAATGACGATATCAGATTCCCAGTATTATAGTGATTCCTTGGCTTCTCAGGTCACCTCAGACCATAGTTTGGGAAGTTAGCGATTTGGTCCCGTCCTTTATTTTCTTTGAAGTATAATTCATATTTTATTGCAGTGGTATTGTTCTGTATGTCGAATGGAATAAGAATGGCCGAGCATGATATAGATAGAGTTTTATATTCCACAGTAATGAACATGTTGATAGTAGGAAGGGCTATGAAGCTCATGAAAAATGTTAAAAAAAAAAATGGGTCATTGAATCTCATAATCAGGGTACAAATATAGTACCTTTGGAATACCTGTGATATTGTTTTTCAATGGTAAGTTAGTGCTTGTAATATACAATGAGTGCTGGAGCATGTTTAGAATTATTCTTTGAGAATTTAAATCTCGCTTCAAATTGAAACTAGCCTTGGATATCATATGATTTTGTTCTTCATTGTTAATATAACACTTAGAGAATACAGAAAGAGTTATGGAATGTGTTTTGGAGCATCCTGGTGTATGCCAATACGGAATGTGATATTGGCAAAGGTTATGAATATCAGGGAAAACATAGGGATACAAATGTCCAAATTATGATAATCTAAACAGAAAAAGTAGTCATGTTACCAGTTTATCTCTGAATACTGAATGCTTTTGTTCTGAAGTAGGAGCGTAGTGTTTACACAGTAGAATAAAAGCTGTGATTATGTAATTTGGAGTTTTAAATTATGATATACAATATTAGGTAGGATGAGGGAAGAAGTGTGGTTGATTAATGGAAATTTTGATTAAACCTAACCTAACCCATGTAAATATCACCTTACCTCTCCTTGCAAATAAGATTTTAACTAGAAAATACACCACCGTTAATGTCTGCTGCTGATGACCATGTGACATGAGTTTCTTGTGGGTAAGCTGGGCAGTAGCGCAAATAGAGCCCCTCTGTTATTTGTTTGTTGTATGTTGGAAATTGGTACAATTCTCAATGATGAGGATGTTTGGTATATTTCAGCAAGAATCTTGAAAAGTTACATAAATTTTGGCAGCAAGGGAGATTAGGTAAAGGTTTACATAGGTTCCCTTGATTTTTTTTGATAGTGTATCTTATACGTTTATGGTAATCCGCCTCACATTTTCCCTGACGCTGTTGCCATATTTAACATCGTAGAATGAATTATAATGCTCCTCAAATCGGATTTTGTTCTGTAAATCCTATACTAACACTGCAAAGCAGAAGTTCCCAGTATCTAAAGCTAGTTTTGTTGCATAGTTAAACTATTACATTACCAGATGATATTTACAGAACTTTTAAGTACATGTTCCATGTAAAAAAATAATATTTTCACCAAGAATGACTTCAGATATATATGAAGAGAATTAGACTTTCAAAGGAGCCTGTAATGATCAAAACAATAGCTTATATAATTTTTTTCAGAGAATTGTGTAAGTCTGTATTACCTTTAGTTTTGAATCAGTGGTCAGGAGCATGTGCTTATGTCACATAATCTTAAATCTACTTCAGGTTGTTTGATTTATTTTTTATGTTCCTACTAAAACAAATAAAATGAAACTAATTTAACCTAACTAGCTACTTATATGATTTTTATTGTTTTTATTATATTGTATCGGTAGCAAGGTTCATTTACACCACGGTTACAGAATGATGCCAGTATTTAATGTGCTTATCATAGAAAAGCATTTTGCATAACATCCACAAAAAGAAGACATGGAAGTGAAACAAAGGGAGAAATGCATGTTATAGATATGAATATGATATGTGGTACTGTGTATAACTTTTTTAGTAATAATGAGAATTTTATGCAGAAAACTTAAGCCATTTTTCTTGGTGTACATGTATATAGTTATAGTACTTTTCTCATTGTACAGTAGAATGTCTTATTCTGTACTGAACCTCACATACATACATGGTAAAAATAAATAACCTTACACTCACATACACAAACACGTGAATGCATCTTTGCCATAAATTTAACTCATTTCTACTTATATCATTTGTTGACAGATAGGTAAGTAGCTGTATGTAGTTTGATGTGTATGTTTTGTGATGTTTTAATGAGCTGGAATCTTCTGTTGTTGATTTTTGATCAGTGATAAGAGTGAGGTGGGATGAATGTATAGTTGTTATACATGGAGAAGCATATTGAAAGTTCCTGCAGGTGTTGTATGCAGATGATGCTGTTAATTGCTACACCAAAGGAAAAATTGGATATAATGATGGACTTACTCAATGATATGTGTAGGTGGAAGATGCTTATAGTGAATCCAGATAAAAGTAAGCTACTAGTTTTTGAAAAGGGATTTCGTATTGTAAGATCAATTTGCATGGTAGAGAACGAGTTTTGGATGGGTTTAGATTTCTGGGAGTGAGGTTTGGTAAGGATGATAGTGAGAAAGCTTACGTTGAAAATATTCATGCAAGGGAGATAAGATGGGGGCATGTTTAAAGCTGAGAGTGGAAAAAAAATTGTGTAGAGTGCACAAAAGCTTACTCAAATTAGTGCTCTGCCCAACAGAGATGTATGGATATGAATTCCTGGTGTATAAAGGTCAGAATAGCTTAAAGTTAAGTGGAGTAGAGATGGATAATTTGCGTTTTATAGTTGGAATTAGAAGCATGGACATAAAAGAAAAATGAAGACATAGATGATTATGTGGTGTGAAGAAGTATTTACATTTTTTTGTCTAAATTTTTTCATGCTTGTTCACTATATCCCACAATATTGACGTAGTAGCAGGAACAGATTAAGAAACAGCTCTCGTGTGCTCACATCTTTCCAGCTTTCATGTACAGTGCACCAAAATAAAAGTCCTCCAGTCCATAACTATGCCTTACAGATCTTTTCATGGTTCCTTTGACCACTTGTATGCACATTGACAGCATGACGCATTTTGTACCACATTGCATCAGTTTGCCCAGCCCCATGAGCATCTCACAACCTCCTGCATGTTTGGGCCCCAGTAGCTCAAAATGTCTGTCACTCCATCTTTCCATCTCACCCTTGGTCTTCCCCTCTTCCTTGTTCCAGTCACTATATTGTGTATATCCTCTTAGTCAGTCTCTCCTCACATGGATGAAAGTCTTTTAGCATGGTGTGGCCATGCAGAATGTGTGGCAGATGATAGGTTGGTCAAGAAAGTAATTTGTAGTACAGTAGATGATACGAGGAGAGGTTACTCCATAGAAATTATGGATAGATTTAGTGAGAACTATTCTTAGATTTTGGAATAATTGAAGTAAGGATGTTAAAGGAGTGACTTGGTTTGAATGAAATGGAAGCATTTTTTGTCTGAAAGTGGTGTGAATGGAGACTTTGGTCAGATTGACAAACATGAGTGGGTAAAAAGAGAATGTAGAAAGTGCTTTTGTATGTATGTATGGAAGTTCATGTTTCACTTAATACATTGGACATGCATTGATGTAAAAAATGGGGGATAAGTGATGTTGTAGTGACTGCGTGTATCTGATCCACCTGATTGAATTGGATAACTAAAATCAAAAATATTATTTCATACATTATGTAAGTATCTTTTTTTATCACTGTAAGAGAATAGTGAGGTGATAATCATGTGTTCTTACAGAAAACAAGGTGTCAGTATGTTTGTCAATTTGAAAAGTAAGCTTGGAGATGCAGCAGACTTGAAAAAACTAACTTCTCCACAATCTTTGACATCAGTAAGTGGTTCTCGGCAACGTTCTTCACAGCACACTCCTGGGAGTCTAACTCCTAGATCTCGTCACTCTCGTCAAGCTTCCACAGCATCACTCCAAGCAGTTGGGTTGCCTATATCCCCACCTCAATCTCCAGCAGATAATGAAAGGTCCATCAACAGTCATGATGTGGTGTGTACATTCAGTTTCATTTCTCATCAAAATGCTGTATAATTTGTAATATGGATTGTGTAAGAATTTTCAATTTTGAATTCCTCTTGGATAATAGTAAATCATAAACTAATTTTTCAGGTGCAAGATTTAGAGCGTGAGATAACAAAATTACGAACAGCACTGGAAACGCAGCAGGATGCGTCTCTCGAACGATTGAATGCACGAGAGCAGGAATGGAGAGGGAAGTTACAGGAAGAACGCAGCAAAGTAATTTTGTCTCCTTATTGTTGGTTTTCTTATAGTTTTGAAGAAGCTAAGCTAGATATCTGAAAGAATATGAGTAAATCTAGTTATTCAAGTCGTTTAGTTTATTTTTGCGTAGTAGTTGGTAGGCAACCACTGACCAAGGAGGTATATTATTTGTACTACCCTCCTGGATATCAGATGGAGGGTTGGTGATGGCTGCACTGTGAGTCAGCACTTCAATGGA
Organism: Panulirus guttatus; assembly: GCA_032361385.1. Taxonomy (NCBI): domain Eukaryota; kingdom Metazoa; phylum Arthropoda; class Malacostraca; order Decapoda; family Palinuridae; genus Panulirus; species Panulirus guttatus. The sequence continues at coordinate 8,636 of JAUUDW010031700.1, read as the reverse complement.
TGTCAAGTTGCACCTGTTTTTTCTTTCTGCCTCACGCACATGTGGACCACTGGGACTCTGTTCATGAACATGCAGTCTCTCTTTGTCACACATAACACATGACAACTGTTCATGAATATGCAATCTCTCTTTGTCACACATAACACGTGACAACACTTAACTCAAACACCTCATTCTTCGTCACTAGATTTTGCTGTGGTGAGTGCTGTGTGCTTGCCCTGCCTTTTGGTGAAATGGTAGGAGTAATAAATAGAAGTAGTTGGTAGGAACATTACACAGGAGCTTTAGTTAGGAACATTAGGTAAATATAGTAGGTTTGAACATCAGAAAGGAGCATTAGGTTGGAACATTAGGCAGGAATATTTGGTAGACACATTAGGTAGAGGTATATGGCAGGAACATTAGCAAATATCTTCTGAAAACACTGTGCTTGCTCTAGTTGCTCTATGCCACTGGCCTGTTAAGGGTGAGACACCAAAGGCTAAGAAGCGGTACTGGAGTTCACCAGTTATGAAGACTTTTGTTGTTGTGGCTACCCCCTTGAGGGAGTTCCCAAAGGGAGCGGGTATCAGAGTTATAGAGAGATAGATGATTCCATTTTATTGCTCCTTGAAAGCCTTCAAAATGTATGTAAAATTTTCTCATTTATAGGTGCTTACTAGTAATTTCAATAAGTTGCAGAAACATCCTCATCTTTTCATTCGATAACCCACTCTCACTGCAACTTTTCAACACATGGCATTCACATGAGTATGGTATGATGATGTTAATATCATAGAAACTCATCTATTAGATTTTTAGGTAAGAGCCCCTTGAAGCATCGCTGTGGGAGAATTTATAAGATAGGCCTTTTTCACATCCTCTAAGGCTCAGTCATGTGCTCTGGGTGCTACCTCACTCATACAAGAGATAGCGAACATGTGTGAAAAAAAAACACCTTAAGCTCTGTGCCATCTTCCAAGGATTGCCAGTTTAGATTTTTGTAATTTTGTCCACCTGTTTTAGCCATTTGTTATTTTTTCTTGCATTTAATTCTTCAAAACTGCAAAGGCAAACCCAATTCCTTTCATGAATTCATGTTTTTTAAGGCAAAATTCTTCTGAATTGCTAAGGCACCCATAGTTTGCGTCATGAAATTTTGTTTTTAGTGCAGACATATTACTTACAAAAGAGGCAGACCAATACGCTGAATTCTTTGATAAGTTTTTCAGTGAGAAGCTGCACTGGAGTTCAACATTTATGGAGACTTTTGTCGTGGCTATCCCCTTGAGGGAGTTCCCAAAGGGAACTGGTGTCAAAGGTATAGATAGATAGATAGATTTGGTATCTTGGGTTTTTGAGGTAGTCAGTAACAGAAAGATTCTTGTAGAATTCTGCATTTGCCATGTTACTTTGAATTTACCCACATATTCTCTGCTTGTCGTCGAAGGCGACATAAAGGGGCGGGAGCAGATAGCTGGAAATTCTCCATTCCAGTATGACTTTCCAAAAGAAGGAACTGAACAAGGAGCTAAGTGAGGAATTTTCCCTCTAAGGCTCAGTCATCTGTTCTTAACGCTGCCCCGCTATACGGGAAATGGTGAGCATGCATGAAAAAAAATGTTAGTGGTGATAATGGGAGAAGAACCCAAGTAATATTTGTAACTATGGTGAACATTTGTTAAAAGTGAATTATCCATCTTATTCCATAAAGGGATGGTTTGGCCAGTATTGAATTTTTTTCTTTTTCGTTGGAGGCTCCGATCATGGACAAATGTCCACATTAAGGCTGGGCTGTAATTAAGATATAGAGAGGAATATGAAAGGGAAAAAGAAGGGACAAGGAAAAGTATTTATAAATTTTGGAAGAAGTGAAAAAACTTGTCTTTTAGAATGTTCCTGGTCATAGTTATATGGAAAAGCATGAAAAGGTAGACAGTTCCAGAGCCGAAATGACCCATCCATGAGTTGCCATCGGCCACACAGTAATCATGTGATGCAGCAGCTTGCTGAGTACTGTATGGTCTACCTAGTGGTGAGGGCACACAAGTAGCCAGCTCTCAGGAGTAAAATCCATAATAATACCTACAGAACAGGGAAAGTGAACCAACATTCCACTATAGGGCAAGCGGGTCAGGTCTTGAAGTTAGCCTGGGAAAGTTTATAAGTCAGACCGCTTTTGGCTCAACTTTGTCCTGTAAGGATGCAGAGCTAGAACCATCTCAGATGTGAGAGCAGTACTCCTTACAAGGACGGATCAGTCTTTTGTATAAATGGAGCACCTGTTGCAAGGAAAAGAAGTTTCAACATCTAAACAGGACTCCCAGTTTCTTAGTGACAGAGTTAGCTGATTCTCTAAGGTAGGGTTTTTGAGGAAGTGTGGATGTTACAGCAATACCAAGTATGTTCATTGAGTCAAGAGGTGGAATTACAGAACTGTCAAAAGAGACAGGAAAGTTGTAAGTTTTCAAAACAGAGATCTTGGAGGCATTATACTTAACCAGATTTTGTCAACCCCACTGGGATATTCCGTCCAAGTCTGAGTTTATTGAGGAAATTTTGTTGGGATGTGATGCAGTTCAAGTGTGAGATGGAGCAGAATTAAGGTATTTGGAGGAGTGCATTTGTTTTTTGTGGAAAAGAAGAAATCATTGTTAAAAAAGAGAAAAATTGTAGGGGACAGGACAGTACCTTGAGGGACACCATTGTTGATGGAGAAAGAGGGGGGAGGCAGATCCATCACCGACCATGGAGATAGATCGGCCAGAGAGGAAGCTAGATATGAGGGAGCAAAGTGAGGGGGGGAAGCCAGAAGAAAGGAGCTTGGAGATGAGACACTGATGCCACACCCTGTCAAAAGCATTGGATATATCAATGGCAACCACTTAGGATTCTCCCATATCTTAGAGTATTGATAAACAGACATTAATAAGATGGGAAAGAATATTGCCATTGGATCTCGCCTAATGGAAACCATACTGGTGATCAGAGAGAAGACTGAGATTCAAAATATCCAAGGATATAGGAGTTGAGGAGGGATTCAAAGACTCTGGAAATGATAGATGTCAAAGCATGCTTCCAAGAAGAAGGAAAAGACTGGTAGTTGGGAGACTGACCTTGAGCCACATAACATTGAGGTTTGGGGGACTCAGAGTCCTTGAGGCATGCAACAGATGTGTTGTTGTTGAAGTATGCACAGACACCACCTTTGGACTGGAATTGTGAGAGGAGATTATAGTTGGATATGAAAATGAGGCTAGTGAGAATATTATTAAACAACTGGGTCTCGGAGAGAAGTAAGATATTGGGAGAGGGACCAGACATATGATATTCAACAGAAGAGAGGTTAATAGAGAGACCACTAATGTTGGTATAGTGCAGAGAAAAAGAAAATTGTCAATCAGAGAGGGAATGGTCATGGGAGGGGCCGGTGCTATTACTGTCTGAGCCCTCCCACTCATTGGCAGTAGAGTCAGGCGGAAACCTGAAGATTCTTAGCACCCCATGATGCCCAGGACGAGGCCATATATTTTTTGGGTCTCGTGAGTTTCTCTGAAACCAGTTATTTTATAAGGTGTAAATTGAGCTATATGCCTTAGGCCATGCTAGTGGTCTTCATTATCTTTAAGGAACTCTGAAATACACAGAAAGTTTTAATGATGTAATGAACATCATCCACGTTTAGGATTTCTGCGATAATGAGAGATACCTTTTTCCCAATTTTCATTGTGTTTCTAGTATATAAATGAGAGAGCCTCATTGAATAGTTGGATGTTCGATATCAGTTACTGAGAGATCTGCTGATTTAGAGTTTTATCTGGGTTTACATTCATCTAGACTAATTCACTTTTACTGTGGATTTGGGTAAACAGAGTGTTTAATAAAAGGAAACTGAAATACACAAGGAATAAGGGTCACGTATTTGGTATTTGATTATAATCAGTACATAATTATTGTCAAATAACACTATGTTTGAGTTGTATTCTAAATAAGTAACTGCAGATTGTAAGTTACTCTTAAATAGACCTAATGCTCTTTGAGTATGGATATTTCAGAATTGGATCCCTAACCCCAGCCCACCTTTAAGTCGTTTTGGACTGTTTAAGTATCTTCGTAAATATTGTCAGTGTTGTATTTGGTTAAATATAATTTGGTCATTGATTAAAATATTTTTTTAAGAATTTTCATGAGCCTTTATATAGCAGAGCCACCCAAATGTAAGTAGTGATAGAATTGATACCAGTAAAGCAGAGTCTAATATACTGGCTAGAATTAAGGAATATTAGGCTTTTGAGACTGGCTTTAGTACTGTATTAGAAACAGTCTCATTTTGTGAAAACCACTGACATATTTTATGTTCATGACCAGCTGAGCGCAATGGCAGGGGACTTAGAAGCAGCCTGTGAAAGAGAGAAGAAACTGCAGCAGAAAGTAGATGCCTTTAATAGTGACAAGAAACACAATGAAGACCAGCTTAAACAAGCAGAAGGTAAGCTCCTGGTCCATTATTTTACTTGGAAAAAAAAAATTATTTCATTTTTCTTAATGATTGGTACAACCTTTCAGTATTCAAGGCAGAGAACACATGCAGAATTCTTCCCAACCAATTATAGTCACTGACCACCTCCATGCTAAGTGTCAAGGTAACAGTTATGCTTGTAGGATACACAAAAGAATTCTGCATACTCATATGGATACCCTTTTAAGTAGATACTACTTACTTGTACTTTGAAGTACAGATATTTGAGAAAAATGATGGTTTTCACTTCATATGCACACAGGGAAAGAGTAGAAGTTTGGAAGCAGGGAAAAAAAGAAAAGGTTAGAAATAAGGAGCTGATACTAAAGAAATGGGTAATGACAATCTTCTAAGAACAGTGTGGAGTCTGAAGTGTATGGAAAACACCAAGTGGTTTGCAATATGAATATGGCCAGAGAGATGAGCTGTTAGTTGGAAAAAGGGACAAACCAGGTCAATAGTTAAGTAGGTAGGTGAAGCTGATTTGACGAGGTTTGCTGTTAAAGGATACCATGTTTGAATATTAGTAAAAACAAAATTTTCTTGTTTGATTGGGAGGGTATGGTCCGTATGTATTCACTGTGAATGGCATAGAACTGGTCTTTCAAATTATTATTTACTTTGGAAAAGAGATTGTTAAGAATGATACCATAATGAGAAAGAGGTTATGACCAGAATAATGGAAGGAGGTTGGATTTATGATGATCATGATGTACAGGAAAGATTTAAAGAGTGCAATGTCAGAGAGACTGATAGTACCTGAGTTACTGAGAGGCTCCAGGCAGGTCCAACAACTCACTCTTTCCTTGGATTTCCCTTTATGGGCAGCCATCAGAACCAGCATTGTTAACAGAAGACAGCTCATGTAGATTATCACATAGAACACCCTGCTACATTGGTCATCACTTGACACCCATAGCACCAAATAGGTTAAGTTTTCAGGTTGTCTTACAGCAGTATAAACTATTTAAATGTTGTCCTCTAGGGGTCTCCATGGTAAAAAGTTTCACACTCAGGAAGCAGTGTTTCCTTCACTTGTATGTTGTGTTCTCATACTGTACTACCTGATAAAGACAGATGCAAACACAAACTACATCAGTGTATCATCATTTGCAGATGATACCAGAATAAGGTTGCAGATCTTATCCCAAGAATATAGAGAATCCAGTTGTATGTTAGTCACATCTTCCAGTGGGCCACAGAAAATGACATGTTTAATTAGTATTAGTGTAACGTGAATAATTTTGTGGGAAAGTGAAGAGCTGTAAAGAAAAGTGAGCTTATACAATATTATCACACAAAAAAGATAAACTTAGAATTTAAGATCTATGAATAAGTATAGTTAATTGCCTTACCTGAGGCACACACAACAGGACAACCTCTTACCTCAAAAATAAAAGGTAAACTAGATTTTTTGAAACTTTAGGATAACACTTCAAAAACTTGTGCCTCTCAGACTAGAATGCTGCTATAAGTAAACATCACCTTTCAAGGCATATGAAATTATAGAGCTAAATTAAGTGCAAAGATCATTAACAGTTCACAGTTGCCTCTTGAATATCTAAACAGTTGGGAATAGATTATATAACTTTAAAGTTATTTGTGTAGAGCATGTACATGAGAGATGCACAAGATTTTGATTTCGTACTTGGAAAATTCTGAAGGGCATGGTCATACATATATTCA
>JAUUDW010031478.1:0-17113 GCA_032361385.1 Panulirus guttatus | reverse complement strand
ATAATGATAATGATAATAATTATCAGTTCACTGATTTTATCAAAGCTGAAAACAGACAGACAAATACACACAAGAATAAGCAAGGGCAGATGGAAAATGGGAAGGTAGACAGTCAGTCTTTACACAAATACGAAGGTGCAGATTGATATACAATCTCAGTTTTTTTTTGGTTGAAAGTGGTTGGGAAGGGGCTGTCTTGGTAGCGGTGTTCGATTCGGTTGTGGTGACGAACTATAACCTGGAGTCGTGGGGTCTCAGGTGGCAGGAGATGACGATGGCGAGATCGGTGAAGCAGCTTGTTCCCGAATTTTTGGACTGAGTTCAGGTAATGGTTAGAGAGAGAGCTGGGAGGATCAGTGTGTTGAAGGCCTCTTGAGAGGCGGTGTAAGAGGGACCAGGAATAATTTGCATCTCCTTCAGTACTCTCTGTTGTGTAGCAGCCAAGAAACATGGCCAGGCGGTGGAGGTATAGGCGAGTTGGGAAAGATTTAAAGCTGGGTAGACCCTCCTGAATTTAGGTACAGGGAATCCAGGTCTCTTGAGTGAACGAAACAATGACAAACGATACTTGGAAATTTGATGATGGTGTTGACGTGTTCCTTCCAGTTTGTCCTTCAAAGCGACACCGAGAAAAAGGTACATCTTATGGCCTGGAGGAGGCTGGAGCCAATTGAAATAGTAGGGAACAGGAAGAGGGCTTAAAGAAGGGATGGTGTGCATGAATAAGGTCTTGGATTGGTCGATGGCTCGGTAGGTGACGTTGATCTAATTCCGGATGCTATTGAGGCTGTTCTATAGAGCGATTTGTCTGGAGAGCTTTTGTCAACGTTGATCCCAAATGGCAGATGCGTCGGCGTGATTAAAGCAGGTGTATCTGTTAAGGCATCACTTCTTTTAAGGATGAAGAAGGAAAACGGTCCCTCTTCTGTGCCCTGAAGGGCGCTACAGGTGTATGGAATGGAAGATGTAGATGGCGCCCTACGCACCATAAACAGTGCTAACGGCGCTCTCCTGCCATGGAGTGGGACCTCAGCAGCTCAAGGTTGATGACTTTGTCGATAATTATGTTATGGATGACTAGGTCGATAACTCTGCAGTCACTCACACAGGTTTTGTGCTTCTTTCAGCTACACTGAAAGTATGTTGTTTTGTGATGTAAGTTGTGAGTGTATGGCTTACGTTGTGAGCATGGGATGTACGTTGTGAGCATGTGGTGTAAGCTGTGGGTATGATATATGAATTCTGAGCACAGGTGAACTTGTGAGCATGTTACGAGCAGCTGGTGGAGATATGGTGCAGGTTGCAAGCATGACAGCAGTGAGGAAGGATGAGGGCAACATTAAGGGAGGATGGGGAGTAGCAGTGAAGGAGGGTGGAGGGAAGCAATGAGGGAGGGTTAAGCAGTGGGGGAGGGTGAAGGGCAGCCTGTCTCTGCTACCAACGAGAGGAAAGGCTCAGGCAGTAGCAATATTGATTATAGAAACCTTTGCTCCTCTAATACACCTAACTCATTTTACATTATATCTACCAACATTCGCGATTTTTTTTTTTCATTAGCCTTTCTAATGTCGAATCCCATCTGTATCGTGACTCGCCTTAAGGTCTCTCTCCCCTCCGAGACTCGGCTGTCTAAAATGTTTCCATTAATCCCTCTCACGTCTCCAGTTGCAACCTTCACTCAAGATTCCGCTTCAGAGGAGGACTCTGCCTCCTCCAACACACCTGCTGCACGACTCGTGGGCCTTGAACCTCCAAACTTTGACGTCATTTGGCTTAAAATATGTCTTCTGATTTCCACTGCTTTTCTCTGTTTTCCTAAATATTCTTTTAATTCCACAAACTTAATAACATCCGACTGTCAACAATCTTTCCTTGGGGCCATGACATCCCCAAGCTGAGGTCCTCTGCTTCATGGATTTCAATCACGATGTAGGGAACTGTTGACATCCTCCCACAAAGCCGGTGTGGGGTTGAATTCCACAGGTTTTTCACTGTTGATGATCTGGAGCAAATTATAACCACCCAACCCATACTCCAGCACATCATGACCACTCTCTCAGCATTCTGAATCTGCTTTTTCACCTTCGATCCTTCACACAGTTTATTTGACTATAGTCCTGTAAATATACCTTCACTAATCACTCCTTCTTCTCCGAGTGATGCGTTTGAACGTCAGTATAGCGCGTTAATATCACTGGACTAACTTACTTCCTCGGGAAGACTAACACCTCTCACCAGGTGTTGGTCCCATCTCTGCTGGACGTATAGGAGAGGATTTTGATAAGAGAATGGAGGTATGTATGCCTTATTCCCCTTACACTATCTCTTCCAATTCGTGGTTCATTCTGAAATCATCGGTCAAAGGTCCTGGCATTTCGGAGCTGGTAAAAGTCTCGTACTACCTTCCCTTCGCATTCCCGTCCCATTTATTTCATAACTGTCTATCCAAATGACAAAACTGCTTTTTTTTATTCTCTTTTCTTCCGTAACTCCATCTTAGATGACTCTAAGTTACCCTCGCCCCCATGACGCACAGCTTGCTAATCCTTTACATGTCCCTGAGATGTCTGCATACATTTGCAAACATACCTCTCTCTTTCTTCTCTTTCTTGACACAATTAAGTTGTACTCACTAGATGACGTTTCTGTTTTGAAGTTGTCTATTTCTGAAGTTACGCCCGTGCCATCCCGTATTTTTGGTTTCTGCTTAATAGTCAAAACTTTTCCTTCGCCTTGGAAGCATCCATTGGTACAGCCAACCCTCCAAGAAATAGAATGACCATTCTAGGCCTTCCTATTTACGTCTTGTTACTCTAACCTCTACCCTTTCTGGATTTCTCGATTCCTTTCTTATCTCCAAATTCCTTAAGCTTTTGAAATGTAACAGTCTTCAAACAGATCATCAGCATGGATTACGCAAGGTGAGAACCTTTGGTGATATCTTTCTTCATGTTGTTAATGTTATGTCATTCAGAAGACTCTGGCGAATCCTGTGTTGTACCCCTTGACATATCGAGCGCTTTTGACAAGCTCCTTGGTATCAGCTTTCCTACTTCATTGTACTTTCTCTTAGCAAACCTCCTTCTTGGCCGGTCTATGTCCATAGTTATTAACGGATTAATCTCTCCTTTCCCTGTCACGAGTCCCTCAAGATTCTGTCCCGTCTCCCACGTCTTCCGTTTTTTCCTTTTTTTTCAGTCAGCGATTTAAATTCAGTAGATAACCACACGCACTCATGCGCTGAAGACTCAACACTTCATTGTTCTACTTATTTCAAGATCCCATCATTTTCTCTTGCTCGATCTTTGTTTCGTCTCCTCATAGCTAATACAAACGCAGATTGATCAAGATTTACCGCTGGAACAGACACAAAATTGTTAACTTCATTGCCTCTGAAATCCATTTCCTTATCATTTCTCTCACTAAAGCATCCCCTCACAACTTTCTCATCGCCTTGATAAATCTATAATTCATTCCTTGATCCAATAAATCTGCGTGGTGACAGTAACATCTGATATAGCTTAGAAAACCCATGTTGCAGAAAAAGTTAAGTCCGCTTCTAAGAAACTGGAAGTCCTATTTAGATGCCGAAAAATTCTTCTCCTTTGAACTGTTGCTCTGATCACCCGAACGACTCTCGTTCTTGTGTGGGATATGTACTTATATACATACTTAATAGCGTCGAACCCAAAGGCAGAGGTAGAAGGCCAGCAGTAACAGAGGGTGGAAGACAGCAATGAGTGAGGTAGGTGGGTAGACCTGGCTATTCATTTTTGCAACATTCACTGTTTCGGACGTAACCTTCCTTCTGTAGAAGACCATCTGTCCACTTCTTCCCCTGATCTTCTTATCTCTGGAACCCAGCTGTCCAAGGCTGCTTCCCCTCTGCACTATCATCAGACCTCTAATCTCTAGCTAGCATCGTTTCCATTCCAAGGGTAGCATTTGCGCCGACCGTAATACAAAAACTCCCATTACTCGCTCCGTGGATTTTGAGTCTCCTAACTTTGATGCTAGTTGGCTCAGAATTTATCTACCCTCTATAAACTTGTTTTTATGTTTCATATATTCCCCTCCAAATAAATACAACTCTTCGACTATTACCTTTCACGGAACTTGCTCTCCGTACAATCGCGCACATAGGATTTCAATGGACACCACAAGGATTAGTTTGGCTCTACCCGGGATGATCCCAGTGGAGCCGAGGCCATTTTTTTCCCTCCTTAACGAACTGGAACAGATAATCAAACACTCAGCACGAATTCCCGACCGGCACGACACTTCCAACACACTCGCTCTTTGTTCTTATTCTTCTGAACCCTCTCACTATAATCACACTAATGCTGTCTCCTTGGGGTCCTTCAGACGAAGTCTTATTTGTCACCTCCACTTAGGGAAGCCTAGCCTCATGGAGTGCTGAGCGCATATCGGAGGATACCTTGGCTGGTACGGAGTTTTAGATTCAGTATTCTATTAAATCTTTCTTCCCTCAGTTATGGCCTGCCCACCCCTGCTCTGATGCCTCTCGCATTAGGGACAGAGCCTACCGGGCAGTGAAACTCTTCCCCTTCCCTGAAATCCAGTTGAGCAAGGCGTATGGCCCAGATGGCATACCTGCTAGAGTCCTAAAGGAATGTGCCTCCGATTCTTGCTCGCCAATTTCGCCTCTGACTGAATTCAGATTTTTTCTTCTTGGAAGCATACCTTTGTGCAGTCCATCCCTAAGAAAAGAGACCGCTCGAACCCCTCTAACTATCGCTCCATTGCTCTCACTTCTGCTATCTGCAGGGTCTTGGAAAATCTTAACCCTTATTTTCTCCGACACAGATAAACCTCATTCTGTTCTCTCCTTTCTGATCACTATTACGGATTTCGAAGCAGTAGGTCTAATGATGAGCTTAATGCGTGACTTACCTATGGTCCTCCTCTCTCTGGGGTTTTGATAAAGCTTTTGTCGTGGCCCTCAACATCTCCAGAGCATTTTAAAGGGTGTGTTGTAGGGTTTTCCTTTCTATACTTACTTCCTATCTTTTATCTGCTTCTTTCTCGTCTCTAATGCATAGGTTCTTCTCTGGCCGTTCCAATGTAATTGGTGGAGCGGTTTTAACCTCCCATCGTATGAAACGTTTTGTGCTATCGCTTACTCTCTCTCCTCTCTCCTTGAATGATCTTCTCTCTTCTACTTTCAGCTTTGTTTACTCTTATGCTGATTATTCGACTTTACATATTTTAAGTCACTTTTTCTCCCCCCTCTTTCTTCTAATAATCGTTCTCTTTCTCGTACTGAACATATTTCCTTTCTCAAATTGGACCTGCTTAAAATCTCCGATTGGGGAAGCAGTAACTTAGTTAAATCTGATATTGCTAAAACGCAATTTTCCCCTGCCTTTCTCTCTAAGAGTCATTCGTTTATCTCTGTTCAGTTTCAAAACGCATTTCATCCCTGTAAAAACATAAACATATTAGGCATAACTATATCCTCCGCGATGTCCTGGAAACTCCACACAGTCAACATCACAGAGTCTGCTTCCCAAAAGTTGGGGCTGCTGTATGGATGGCGTAATCACGTTTCTGTGAGTGGCTTTTTCACATCTCTAGAGGTTTTATTCGACCTGGTATGGATTATGCTCACGTATATGGGATGGCTCGTCCTCCATCTCTCTATCAACTAGAGTGGAATCAGAACCCTTCTATCTCATTTATTCTCTTGGCATCACCTCTCCTCAACCATCCCTTCAGTACGCCGCTATGTTGATTCTTTCTATTAATTTTAAATGTATCATTTTGGCCACTTTTCTTGTGAGCTGTCTGCTTGTGCTCGCCCACAAGACTTTGATGCGAGACATGCGTCAGGCTCCTGCTTCCCACAGTTTATGTGAAGAGATCGACCGCTTGAGTATTGACCATTATAATTCCTCCTTCTACACTAAAATCGTCTTTCCTTTTTCTTGTAGCTTTTCTACACTTAAGATTCAGGCTTACTAACACCAGCAGTTTTGATTATGTTCTACTGTCTTGTCCCCTCACTTTCTTGCTTTCTTTCGAGATGGCCTTTGACTGGGTCACTTAAAAAAATAAGATAAAAGGTTGGCAGCAGTAAGGAGGTAAGAGGGCAGCAGTGAGGGAGGATAGTAGGCAGTAGTAAGGCTGGGTATAGGGCAGCAGTGAAGGAGGGTGAAGGGCAGCAGGCAGAGAGGGGAGAAGGGCAGCAGTGAAGGGGGGTAAAGGGGAGCAGTAAGGGAGGGTAGAGGGCAGCAGTGAAGAGGATATAGGGCAGCAGTGAAGGAAGGTAGAGGGTAGCAGTGAAGGATGGCGAAGGGCAGCAAGTCCGGGAAGGAGGGAGGGCACACGGAAGGAGGGTGGAGGGCAGAAGGTCCGGGCAGGAGGGAGGATGGGAGGAGGAGGAGGAGGAGGAGTGGCGGGCAGGCAGCAGCTGGCCGGGTAGCAGCCGTCCGTGGCGGCGGGCTGCTCGGCCGCCCGTCAGTGTCGGCCAGACCTGCTAGGGAGAGCACCTCCCTTGTCACCCCGGGAGGCCAGCCCTCACCCTCCTCCTGCTGCGTCCCCGTCGGTACCAAGCCGCCAGACGATGGCACCCGTGGAGTGAGCTTGTGTCGTGAGGAAGAGGACCCAACATCGCTGTGAAGACCCAGAGACGCTCTCGAATTGGTGCTTCAGCTCCAGTCAACGATTCCCTATGTTGTCAATGGTTAGTGCCCCCTGTTCCCAGGTATTGCCCTGGTTTTGCCAGCCATTTGCGCATTCGCTTGCATGTCGTGCTCGCCACAGCGGTGCAGTTCGCTGGCTGTGGGTCAGTCCATGGCTTCGTATCTCCGCGGAAGACAATTAAAGTTTCCAGGTAGGGTTCGTGCGTCTGGCAGCGCGGTGGTGCCCAGGTGTTGATCAAGGGGGCGAGGATGATATCGCGCCGCAGCCCAGGCTCGCTTAGCCTAACACTCAAGGCTTCTCGGCCAGTGTGCCCCATACCTACAACAGGTGGGGTTAATGAGGCAGGGGGAGAGTGGGTGAGAGTCCTCTCGTGTATTAAGTGAGAGGCGGAGGAGACCTCAACTCTGCGTGTTGGCATGTGAGAGCGGGCAGCCCGCCCTCTCTCTCTCTCTCTCTCTCTCGCTCCACCCACTACCGCACTCACTGCTTGCATCACCAAGCACAAGTGGTGTGCTGCTCCGCCGCCCCTCTCGTCAGCTACAGGCATCCCCCCTCACCACACACCGTGTGTTCGTGCCCCGGGTCCTTTACAGTACTGTGAGGCGTCTCGGAATGGTTCCTGGTAATTAGACCTAGTGGTTCCCTCACCAGGTTAGACAGTGGGGTGTCTTGGATTACACTGAGCGGTTCAACGTTATTGCCCCCACACTGTGTCCCTATCACTATATTCTCTGTTCTTTACCACCACAGTGTGTGTTCTGCCTGCGTAACCACCACAGTGTGTTATGCCACCATCACACTATGTGACGCACCTTTGCCATCACCCTGTGTGACGCATCTCTACCATCTCATTCTTTGCCGAACTCCCACCATCCCACTTTGTGATATATATTTGCCATTACACTGTGTGACACATCTTCACCATCACACTATGTGCCGCACCTCTACCTTCACACTATGTGTCACTCTCTTACATTCACACTATATACCGCACCCCCACCGCCACACTACGTGCCGCAACTCTACCATCACACTATGTGTCGCACCCCTACAGTCACATATCGTACCACACCCCCTACCATCACTCTATGTGCTGCACCCTTACCATCACGCTGTGTGCTGTTCTAGCCGGGCTTCCCACAGCCACACCACAGTCTGCTCTCTTCAGTACACTTCACGTTCTCATCGTTGGAATCATGTTACTCTGATCAGGTCATTAACCACTTGATCACGATGGTACGACCCTTAAGCAAGTCAGATACGACCTTTCAGCCCGTCGCATACGACCCTTGAGCTCGTCGGCACGATCTTTACGAGCCCGACCGCATGATGAGTTGGTCATGGACTTGACCCTTGACGATGAGGTCAGAGGTCACGCCGTTACATTCAAGGGTCGTAGCGTCGTTATCAGGGGATCAGTGATGATCTCATTCATTACCCGAATGACCAGCTTGATACAATGGAATTCAAACAGCTATAAACCACCGGTTCCTAACAAGGCTGTTTGTGGTAGTGGAAGAGAACAGAAATTCGTGGATTAGTGTAGGAGGAGATAAAAGACATATAGAATTTCTTCTGAAGAGGAATACCTGTAAACTTGTCGTGTAACTAAAGAGGCGCAAATAATGTCAGTCGTGGATTCGAAGCGAAATATTTATCAATTCTATACTTAAACGTATCTATGGGACAGCCTTCAGCTACCCGAATTGGTAAATAGTTCCAAATGTTAACAATCCTGTCGAAGAAAAAGCGCTTCGTCTCATTCGAGGTAAAACGTTTACCCACGATTTTGTATCCATTACTACGAGTTGAATTAGAGGAATCTAGCCTTAAGTAGCTCGTTAGATCGAGATTATTGAAGCTTTTAATAATTCTGAATAGCCATGATACGAAAATATGAACGAAATATTTGGATATTTTTTTTGCATATAATGGCCATCGGCTGCTAATTGATCATTAAGGTAGATTCTCTTCGTATCACACAAGTGAAAAATGCACGTAACAAAACATCGAGATTCGTTTTGGGTGTTCTCGCATTGCACGCCGGGAGGGAGGCGAAATTATCGTATGCAGACAATACCAAATGTAAACAGTCCGTTGTCCCTGTATCGTACATTTTCTGTGAGATTGTCGTACCTTGGAGGTGTGTGGTGCTGGAACAGTGAAGAATTTCTGACGCAGGTGTATTGTAGGTTTCCTATCCTTTGTTTTACTCTAACTCTGCCGTCTCTTCACATATTTTACGTGAGGAGGAATCATCCGACGTACGTTGGAGCATTCTTTACTCCATTTCTTGTGCACTTGACCGACGACGGTCGGGGCGGAGTCGTGTCGGTGATAACCTTCAGTCCGTTTGTGGCAACGGCGGCCGCGGTGAGGAGGTGTCACGGTCCACAGCCTAAGGTCACTTTTTTTTCTCTCTCTCTCTCTCCTTTGAGCATAACTGCGGTCGCTTAGGCCCCTCCAGCGCCCAGGTGCTGCTGCAGGGGAGGTATTTTTCATGAGGGACCCGCGACTCAGCAGCAGGTAGAGAGGCCGTGGTTAAAAGGAGAGATGAAGAAAGGAAAAATGAGGAGCCACTGCAAAACGGGCGGGAGCGAGACGCCAAACGCTTTGGGATGACGCTAATGCCCGCTAGAGGGCAAGAGATAATGCCAACCTTCACTTATTACTTACCGAGAGATTAACACGTTAGTGATGGCGAGATAATTATACGGGCGGCCAGATCAAGACACGCGTTGGCCAGATTGTCAAAAGTATATTTAAGGTTGAAAACTATTCGTCGATGTGATGGGGTCATTACGCAAGACACCGATGAGGCGATCATTTGGGTCTAATTAACGGCATTATGATACACAATCTTAGCTAATTATTGCGATTATAACTTTAATATCTAGACGGGAACATCACTTTAGAAACTAGATATTGTAAAGAAGTTTCGGATCCCACTGTAGCGAGTACGTAAGACGCACCACTGAGAAAAAAGGAAGACAGAAAAATCTCACATGCAACCAATTTACGAATTAAAGTGTGAAATTCAAGAAGTTGTAACAGTGGGTGGTGGATCAGTGTGGTGGGTATAATGGATGGTGGATGAGTGCGGTAGGTAGTGGATGGTGGATCAGTGTGGTAGAGACAGTAGGTGGTAGATCAGTGTGGTAGACATAATCACCTGCTAAACGCATAAAAATGTTACGGACCTGCTTTGTTCTTTAGACATAAAAGCTGCTGACAAGAGAGAGAGAGAGAAAGAGAGAGAGAGAGAGAGAGAGAGAGAGAGAGAGAGAAAGGACCCATGGCTGCGTCACTCAGCCTCTAATAACCATTCATCATTCGCTTGAGGTCAGTGAGTGGAGGGGACACAAAAAAATTTAGTATTGGTCTCTCCTGAGGTCATTACTGGCTGTTTACCTGCTCGTTAAGGCTCGGGCCTCAATTTATTGCGGCGTTCGTCACGACTGTTGGCCCGGGCATCAACATCTGGCCCCCAGAGACGTACGGTGGGGAGGTGGGCCCCCCTTCCCTACTGGCGGAGTCCACCGCTGCTGCCTCGCCCATCGAGAGACAGACCCGAGGGGCCTTTGTTGGTCTACCAGTGTCGTCAGAAGGTCGACTGCCAGCCATGATCTTCAGAAGGTCGACGACAGTCAACCACCTTCTCCAGGAGGTCGACAATCGGTCACCGTCTTCAGGAGGTTGACAGTTAGTCACCTTCGTCAGCAGGTTAATAGTCAACCACCTTCGTCAGCATTGAGGCAGTCAGCCACCCTCGTCAGGAGGTCGACAGTTAGACACTGTCGACGTGACGTCCGCAATCAGGCACCACCATCAGCAGATAGATAGTCAATAACTATCGTCGAATAATGTTTTGTATTTACCCAAATATCCATTAACAAGATATCCCTCTGACAGTGTGGACGAAAGGTGCATAGCAGTGGGTAGGTGGAGGCAAGCACGGAGCGTGCAGTGGGTACAGTACCTGTTCATAGATCGGATGACGCTCGGTATTTTGTATTCTTAGTGAGTTGTAAACACTTAAAGAATAAGTTACTGTTACCTCCAAGGGATGAGTTATTGTCACTGAAGGAATGTGGGTTTGTGGACATCATGAAGGCTTGTCTACATACCCTGGCCTCTCTCACCGGATTCTGTGGTCAAAGACCAGACCATCATACCCAAGAGTCGTACCATCGTGCTCAAGGGTCGTATCATCGTGCTCAAGGGTCGTGACGCCGTGCTCAAAGGTCGTACCGCCGTGCTCCAGGGTCGTGCCATCGTGCTCAAGGGGTTCCTAGGTCAGAAAAGGCCGTGGTTCCGGCTTCTGCATACGCATTTTCGTTTGAACCCTCAGGAGTTGGTTAAAAGCATCGTTAGTACTAGGAACATACGTACATACTTAGGGCCGCCATGGAGGTGGAGGATTTCGGGGCTGGGGTGTAAGACCGAACCCAGCCTGGGACAGAGGAAGTTCCGCCAGGGGACCCGGGGACGGGTACGTTTACGCGGAGGGAGGGCGCTCTCCGTGTATCCCTCACCTACTCAGACCTTTCTTCAGAATCCTCTCTCCACATTCTCCCCTCCCCTGCCGTGGCTCCGTCAGGTACATCAACCATTCCTGCTGTGGAGGAGTTTTATGACTGTTGCTGTTGGGGAGAAGAGGAATGGATGTTGTGGCCACCTGAGTCTTGGGGAGGAGGGAAGTGTTGTGGCCAGCTGAGTGATGGAGGAGAAGGGGTGTTGTGGCCAGATGAGTGTATTATTATTATTATTATTATTATTATTAGTAGTAGTAGTAGTAGTAGTAGTAGTAGTAAGTAGTAGTAGTACTAGTAGTAGTAGTACTGCTACTATTACTACTGTGGCTTCAGCGGAAAAAACTGATCGTCTTAGACGATGTCTGAGGCCAGAGTGGTGTAGGCAGTATTTTCTTCCACGCACAGTATAACGGTGCCACACACGCTAATGAGGTTCTGGGAGACGACATCTGAACCCATGTACCCCCAACCGGGATGTAGACTGCTGAAACGTGGTAGCTATAAGTAACTGCGCTGATATTTGTCAAAATTTAAGGCACAATGCGCCACGAACTCCGCATTAAACATGGCTGTGTACACTTCTGGCTTCCTCACCCATAGTACAACATAATCATCTTCTGTTAGCTTCCATTCTCGACCCCCTGAGAAATATAGGACATCCTCATCATCTCCTGACAACTGTAGGACGATTGTTGCTCTGAACAAACTAATAAAGTAGCTGATCGATTGCGTCCTTATTGGCTTCCAGTCGAGTTGAATGAAAGCTGGGTCTCAGCTCGCTCTCAGGGATGGCTCCTCCACGACAGTGAACCGACTCTTTTTAAATGGAAACTGGTCGATGCTGCGAATAGTCAGACGAGTCAGTCAGCTCACTATTTTTGGACGTCTCTGAGGCATTTGATTAAGTGAAGATCCGAAGTCGTTAAGAAATATTAGTCGTTGTTGTAGACTATCTGAAGACAAGAGTCCATGCCAAGTTTAAGGCCTCGCGTATCTTGAGCACCTCATTAAAGTTGCTATTGATCAATTTGAAAGACTTTGATAGTCAAAGGATACATAGACATGGCGTCTCTGTGATGATTTGGATGAAGGGCACATAGCTGGGTATAGGCGGTGGAGGTAAGAAGAGAGGGGACAGTGGGTACAATACATCGACATGAGAAGGTGACAGGTGGGCCCAAGTAGGGCCAGGGGGTACCTCGTCTCCTTGCGAGAATGGGAAGCGCTATTAGTGGCAATGGTTATAATGCAGAGTGAGGCCAATGGACTTTTAAAGACAAAATGCAGTCGTACAGAGTGTCAGAACTCAGCCATTTGCAAGATCTATAACATAGAGAGTATGCAAGATCTACGATATAGAGGATATACTGATTTGGATAGCAATTCACAAATATAAAGTTGCATAATGGAGTAATATGAATAATAGGACCTGGTATCGGTATATTGTACATGACAGTTAGAGTGGATGTGTGCAAATGAACCCATTGTTCGTTTGTTCCTGACGTTACCTTGCTAAAGCGGTAAAGGTAATTGGATATACGAGAAACTGTCTCACTAATTTTCACTTGTTAATGATACTGAACTAGAAGCACTTCTGAGACCTAGTTTTTTTTCAGTCATTGTTGGTCGTCTGTTAGAGGACCTGTGGCCTGGTAAAGCTGAGTGTCACACAGGTGTAGCGCATCTGTCAATGAGTTTTGGCTTTTACTGCCCACTAAGGGCTTTATGATGAAGATATCATATATCTGTCATAGATATAGTGGCGTACGCAGTCTGTGTTTAAAACTAGTAAATGTGCTTGATACCCCCCTTCCCTCTCTTTATTCTTAGTTGTTTTATTTGTGACAAGATG
Organism: Panulirus guttatus; assembly: GCA_032361385.1. Classification (NCBI taxonomy): domain Eukaryota; kingdom Metazoa; phylum Arthropoda; class Malacostraca; order Decapoda; family Palinuridae; genus Panulirus; species Panulirus guttatus. The sequence continues at coordinate 4,060 of JAUUDW010031478.1, read as the reverse complement.
TAATTCTTAGAAAAATTCATCCCTGTAAAGTATTTGGACAGACATTTCATGTTCCGTCAGCCAAAGGACTGCGCTCTGATTTTCAGACACTGTAAAGAACCTGCGCGCAAGAAATGATATTCTTATTAACATTCAGTGTTCAGGACTTCTCGGCTGAGAACTATGGGGTCTAACCGTAACAATTGTGAATGGAGAAAGTGCTGAAGACGAGTCTTGTCTGTCAGCTCCGACACTCCTACTCTCCCAAAGTTTCAAGACACAGTCCAAATATAAACTATTTTTTATGGCCTCCCTCCTCGCATGATGGTCAATCCTTCGTTCGTGGCGATGGTTGATTCATACTTGAATGATGTCTGTGATAAAGGAATGAGTTACTCGCCGTTCAGTAATGGATCTTTTTTTATTCAGTTTCTTATTAAAAGAGATAAAGTCATTGTTCATTTACTAGTGTGATGATTAACATAAGGTATGAGTATTTTGTTTTTCTTTTAAGTTGGAGGCTCCAGTAACGGACAAAAGTCCACATCAAAGCAGAGCCTTAATTTGAAATATAGAGAGGTCAACGAAAGGGAAATAAAAGAAGAGACAAGGGAAAGTATTTACGAATTTTGGAGGAAATGAAAAACCTGTCTTTTAAAAATGTGCCAGGTCATAGTTATCGAGGAAGACATAAGCAATTAGAGTTTCAAAGCTGCGAGCTGTAGGGAAAGATACAGTTATCAAAACGGCCTACCTTTGAGTTGTCAACGGCTAGAAACCCCTTAGCACGACGATACTACCCTTGAGTACGACTTCCCTACCTCTGTGCACGACCATACGACCCTTGAATATAATGGCCTCTTTCCTTTAACATGCCAATTAAGGGTCACTTTAAACGTCAGGCCATCATACCCAAGGGTCGTACTGTCATGCTCAAGAGGTCAGGGTAGTTGTAGTAAACACAATACAGAATACGACCCCTTGGGAGTTGTTTAAAGTCAAATAATTTCCAGACCTAGGTTTCCCAAATAAAATACGTGTAATACAATAAGGTAATATGCAATATAAGGCAATGCGATGCAATACAATACGGTTGTTTAGTTTACAAAACACAACAATTACAGCTAATTTAGAAAAGACAATGCTTGTTAAAGTAAGAGATCTTGATTAGCTGTGAAACATCACCCGGTGGGCAAGTGATGCAGGAATTAGTCTCATAAGAGGTTAGGTTGCGAGTCAGTCAGACAGCCACCTCCCCGACACACTAGCACCTTAATCCCTTGAACACGACAATACGACCCTTGAGCACGACGTTACTACCCTTGAATATAACGGAACGACTCCTGGAGAAGATAGCCTGGCCTTTGAAACTACTTTAGCTTACCTGTTAATGGTTTCAGAGGCCTTCTACCCCCTAGCTGGGTCTGGGACCTTACCTTACCTTACGTATACCTTGCGATGGTTTTGGAGGACTTCTACACCCACAATTCAGTCTTGGACCAAAATACCACGTAGGTCCTCGGCTCAGTCTGCTGTTGGTGGCCGCGAACCGTAGCCTACACCACAGACTGGATGATCTGGTATGAGTTTTAGGCATTTGTCCAGAAACTTAAGATATTTTTCCACGGTGCGATCCAAAGTATTTATAATGACTTCTATCAATCTGTGATACAGTTTGGGACACCGGGTGTTAACTCTGTTTTCTATCGCTATAAAAATTGCGCCTTTTGATTTTGGAGGTAAAATATTTTACTGTCTCCAATGCCTGTCGTACTAATAGGGAACGAGTCTATCTTTAACTCATGAATATAAATTGTATTATACGTCTCCAATATGTGCTCTACAGGGTACACAATTATGAATTAAGTATATTCTTTCGAGTTATATCTGATCAAATCGTCCATTCTACCCATTTTGTCACTCATATATTATATTTTACGACATGCCCATATACTCGTTTATGACATGCCCCTACACACCTAGAGATCTATAGATAATGACACGTCCGTATACACTTTTTATGACATGCCCATCTACACGGACGAAAGTTTAAGAATAAGGCTTTTTCAACTAAGACTTGCGAATACTGTCTGACAGACTTCTAGTGACGTCATTAGTCTGGTGGCCGAGATGAATGAAGGGTCTGGGGACGTGAACTTGCATACACAAGGGGATTGTGTATGTAAATTCGTGTCATGCAATTTAAACATTTGTTGAGCCAAAGGTAAATAGTGAAGTCTGTGTCTGGGTCCGGAATTCTGAGACAGCGTATCGTCAGCTGAATGGTTTGTGTATAAGAGAGATTAGCTGTTTAAAAGGGCGTATCTGACCTGTAATAAGCCAAGGCAAGGCAGTTCGACAGTTACTGGATAACGTGTATTGAGATAGTTTTGAATCGTTGACATGTGCGAGCGATGGTAAAAGGCCATATCCGTCTATCCAGCAGTGACATGATCATGTGTAAACGGTCTTCGAGCACGACGGAACGACACTTAGACACGACGGAACGACCTTTGAACACGACTTTATGACTTTATGAACCTCGGGTATAATGGCATGATATAGGACCTGACTCTTCAGGGTCAGAGCAAAGGCCGGGATATCATACCCAAGGGTCGTACGACTGTCGTGTTCAAAGGCCGTGCCGTCGTGCTCAAACGTCGCACCGTCGTGCTCAAAAGTCGTTCCGTCGTGCTCAAAAATCGTACCGTCGTGCTCAGAGGTCGTTCCGTCTTGCTCAAAAGTCGTACCATCATACTCAAAGGTCGTACCGTCGTGCTCAGAGGTCGTCCCGTCATGCTCAAGACGTTAGTAAGAATAGATCATCAAGTTACAAGAAGTGTGCAGATGGCGTGAGGGCCCAGACGTCTCTGCCAACAACAGACCTCTGATCCTGTTGACGTCTTTCACACCTCGAGTTGGCCACTCCTGGCAACAGGGAGAGAGAGAGAGAGAGAGAGAGAGAGAGAGAGAGAGAGAGAGAAGTGTTTTGGATGCTGTCGCCCAGACTGACGCTAGAATCATTTAATAATTCTTCTCCTTTTTTTTCTAGAGTTATAGTTAACAATTGTAAATTTGGGAGTGGCCAGATTTCTACAAGGAACTTGTAATAACCGGTTCGATCCCCGAAACTTGCCGGGAGTCTTCTTTTAACAGAATATTATCGACCAAATATCTTCGTTGTACATGAAGTATATTTATTTTTTGTAATATCCTTTTTAGAAGTGATGTTATCCATCCTTTGGCTTTCCTCATTGAACTGTTTAGGGCTACTAATGTCAAAAGCTGTGATGGATGATGGCAGTTTATTTAAAATCATAATTTCTTTTTTGATGATTTATTAATGAGAAACATGAAAAATATGTTTTGCCTTTACTCGTAATAGAAAAAATAATGGGACAGAATTGATATATGTTTTATATTCTTATACTGGAATTGATTTTGGCCACATTTTCCGTCGTCGGTAATAAAGACATATGGACATATGCACGAGAGAGATCGCGTACATTTTTCCACCTTTTCAACGATGTTTAGCGGGAGCAGCCCTCAGCCGTGGATCGTGCAGCTTCCCATACTAAGAGAGAGGGATGTCTTTCGAGTTAAATATTCTCTGATTACTTTTGCCTAAAGTGTGCACATGGTTAAAAACAAAGAGAAAAAAGTATCTTCCCCCCATGAGTCAGGGTTGGTAAGGGTTGGTAAGCGTGAATGTGAGACAGATTTCCTTATAATTGTGGTAGCCCTGCTCTATACTTATTTCCATCGAATACGAAACCAATGTTACATTTATTATGATAAGTGACGGGAAATGTCGCTCGTCATCGATCTATTACAATAACATGAAAGAAAACCTACCAGTATGAGGCCAGACCAATGGGCATATCTCGAAATCCTTCGTCTGTGGTGTCATATTGTTTCACGCAGAAAGTGTTAAGATACTTTTTTTTACCGTGTGTACGTACAAAGCTAAATAAGAGGTGCATGTATATTGGCATCGAGTTACATTCTCTCTCTCTCTCTCTCTCTCTCTCTCTCTCTCTCTCCCTCTCTCTCTCTCTCTCTCTCTCTCTCTCTCTCTCTC
>JAUUDW010031372.1:0-17115 GCA_032361385.1 Panulirus guttatus | reverse complement strand
CTCACAGAGAAGGGAGAGTCATGGGAGGGGCCGGTACTATTACTGCTAGAGCCCTCCCTCTCATTGGCAGTAGAGTCTCTCTCAATTCACTGCGTCACACGACAGTTTGCTGTGGCCTCATAATTCGGCGAAAAGATTATAGCAATCTACTCGGTCCTTTTTTCTTATCTTTTCACGGCAAGACAGACAGACGGATGGTTACGACACAGCCATCCACTTCTGGACGCCCGAATTACTCGAGGGATCGATAAACCAGCTGGTGACAAGCTTGGGGAAAAAATATATTTCGTTAATCTCGACCTCCCTCACCTCTGCCAATCACACAGTGCCTCGAACTTAGCCAGGGTGCTGAAGATTGAACGATACAGGAGAATGTCTCTTGGTGACTTATTTAATCTAAAACTCATCTTCTTCAACGGGTTATTGTGGACCAACAGTAACTCGTAAAGAGATCTATAAGGTTTTCAGTAATAAGAGATCGGGTCGCTTTTCTGAGTCGCGCCTCGCGTTAAGGGTACATTTCTTCTACGAGGTTCGCTAAACGGTCTCTACCAGCACATAGGCCGCTGCTATAGTGATGGCCGTCCTTTGAACACGTACGTAAACAGAACCCACTGAGCGTGAGAGCGCACTTGATACCGGTGGAGGAGGTTGGAGCGCGCCTGATAACAGTGCTTGCTAGAATTTTCAATTTTGCCTTCGCAGGAAGCCTTTATGATATCCGCGCCAGGAATGATGGACTTTGTAGATTCCTCTGTGGTTTCTATGGGATTCTCAGAAAGGTTTTTATGAGTTCGTCAGAGAGGTTTTTTTGAGTTCGTCAGTTTTTTTTTTTGAGTTCGTCAGAGAAGGTTTTATGAGTTCCTTAAAGGGGCTTTTATAAGTTTCTCCTTTTTATGAGTTCCTCAAAGAGATTTTTTGAGCTCCTCTCAGACTTTATGAGTTCCTTTTATGAATTCCTCAGAGGGATTCTGTGAGTTCCTCAGACATTGCTGCAGTGTGTCTTGTCTACCATAGTGAACGTTTAATTGTGCATTACAAGATGTGATGTTACAGAGAATGTGTTGGTGTTTAGTCATAGTTTCGAAAGCGCTGCGACAGAGCTGCCGGGTGCACTTGATTAAGTACCTTCCTGGTTGTGCTCGATAAATTTCGAAATGATCATTACAATTCGTTTTGTCTCGGTAGGGTTAGTAAGCGTAAATGTGACACAAATTTCCTGATGATTATGATTATTTCCATCGAAACATGAAGTCATTATAACAGTTACCACGGCAAATGACAGGAAATGTCGCTAGTAGTTGATGTGTTACGGTGTCATGAAAGTAGGAACATTAATATGAGGCCAGACCAATGGGCATTTCTCAGAATCCATCGTCCGTGATGTCATATTGTTTCTCACAAAGAAGTGGGAAGATACTTTTTTTGCCGTGTGTACACACATATCCAGGTTAATGTCGACAGACGCTGGAGTGACTAGTTATGGGTAGAACTAGTGGGGAGTGGCTAGTTATTAGTAGCACGGGCGTATCAAGACGCTGACGGTGATTCTGTAGTAACACGCTTCTGCAGGAGGACTCGACCTCTGCCAAAAGACCTTGTCCTGGTGATAGCTCTCTTCCGGCTGAGGTTAAGTGCCACGTTCATTGGGTTACTCGAGGGTGAACTTGTCTGCCTGCTTCATCAGCTGTGTTATTGATCTTAATCATTTCCCAGGTTACTAGGTGTCTGTTGAATGACCATAGATCATCCTTGTTTTTGGAAACTAGGACAAGGCCAGCCTGGTACTTCTCAGATCGGTGTCGTCTCTGAGGAAGACACGTTGTAGTACTTGAGCTGGTGATTTGCTGTCGGTGCTTTTATCGGTGGTGTTCTTCGGCGTGAAATTGCTTTGGAAACGGCATCTGACCCTGCTTGAAGGATAGGATAGCCAGCAAATAATTACCAAGAGGGTTGAACCACATTACACAGAGGCTGATTGGCGTAGACGTCCGTGTAGTAAGGCAAAGCATTTTCTGGCTTTATCTCGGCTTCAGTCGCAGAGGCGAGGCATCTCACATGATCAGGGTCACACTCTCGTCTTCTTTTTATCGTAGCTGAAACCATCACAAGGTCACAGCCAAAGGTCACCACAAGACTCTTTCTGTTCACAAGAATATCACGGGTTGCTAGTGGCTGCTCGTAGTACTGAGGAATCGCTTATGAAGAAGTCTCGGTAGTGGTCGAGTGCTGGTAGAAATTATTCCCGAAGAATAGGTTTCTGGGGACTTGGTAGATATCTGGGAGCAGTCTCGCAAACACTTCTTGGACTCTTGGCATTTGGCAGCTACTGCTGTGTTGCCACTTTTATGTCACGCGTAATTTTGGACTCGCTCACTCTTCTGAGTCCGACTTTCACATGCTGGAGCGTGTAGTAGTCGGCAGTCCGAGAGTGGACATCTTGAATGAAGAACACAACTTGAACACAGGTAGGTCCTCCTTCGTCTGTAGAAGAGAAAGATCTAATATGTCTTCCACCAGGTTCTGTTCTGGTTCCCCTAATGTTTTGTCTCCCTGGATTTAGTGACATTAAGCCAAACTCAAAGATTCTTATTTGGTTACACACTCCAGGTACTAACCCGGGGAGATTAAGCAGACCTTGGGCTTAAATTCTGATGGTCATGGCTCATGTAACAGGAGCACGAATCTTAAGCTTAGCTGAGCCTGTTGCCCTCCGATCGACAAGCTCTTAAGACCTGCTCGACGTCTGTCGGCACATATGTGTCCAGTGATCACTATCAACTGGTTGCCAGCACGGCAGAGGGTTGAGGTCTAATTTCTGAAGTGGAGCTTTGCCAACATTTGTAACGAGGGCACAGAAAAGGATTGGATTAAATGTTGTACCTCATAACTGATTGGAATTCTCAGGGATATGTGAATAGCAGACTTGGCGCCTAGAATTTCCTCTAATCTAATCTTTCGCACATTTATGTATCCTCGCTTTTTGTACCCTTGGTGCCCAATGCGACCACAGGCTTACCATTAAGGAAAAGACTGAAAGGTATAGCAATTTCGTCACGCGCGTCACGCAGCCATCAGCATACGCAAACTAACGTGCGTGAAACGGTTTCAAGTTCCACTGCTGGCAATCTGGAACCGTCCTCATTACTTTCCACAAACAGCCACCAAGAAGTGGCGAGGCTTGTGTTCACCCCTTGGGACTCGGGACTGGCTGCTTGTCGTCAACCAACTTCCAGGAAGCAGCTGGAGCCAATCAAGCACTCCAGGATATATATGTGTGATGCTCAGAGGTTCCTCGTGTCTCGAGGGGTCCTGAGTTGTTTATGATGGTGTAAAAGATTCCGTCCACTCCCGGTGGCAGGAGTTCCTCCCTCCTCCCTCCTGACATACCACACAAGCTCTCGTCTCCTGACGTAGCTGCCTTCCTAGCCTTCCCCCTGCCTCCAGTAGGCAGCTGGCAGGCAGGTCGACCAGGAAGGAATCACGCCAAGTGACCCCAACAGATATAGGTGTTTACTGGCGCAGCGGTTGCCCGAGTTCACTGGAATATTTTGGAGCATTTGAGTATTGACGTACAATGGCGTCGTGTCCACGGCTTGTATATATATGATTTATACATTCCAATTGTACCACGAGATACCAAACGAATGGGTATGTGAAAGACGTGATTATTCGAGCTTCCTCAAGGTAGAGACTAGCATAGATTTCCTATGGCATTGCAGAGATGGAACATACTATGAAAAATATGCTGGTACTACCTTCTTATGGATCGAGATTAATCGACTAACAGCTAATGTCGACTTGTGTTCATCTGACGCTTAAACTGGTTATGAGAAAGTGCCCTTCGAGTAAAGTAAATCCAGAAAATATATTCATAATATGCCCTTCAAATAAGGACTGTTTACTCTATGTAAATAAAGCCTTAAACCATGTTTTTAAAACGCCATCCAATTACCAGACCCTATCTCTCAGGGTACATCAAGGTAGTACGAATTGGTATTGAAATGTTTTAGTCAGATGTGAGTTTTATACGAGACTGTAAATTCGACTGTAGATTTAAGAGATTCTGAGAAGAGGATAACTATTTTTTCTCACTGATTTTTATTTCTGTTCCTGCGGGTGTACTGCCCACGGCACAAATCAGTGAAAAATAATTTAGAATTTTTCATCCAGCGTCAAAGATGATCCATCAAAATTCAAGGGGAATAAAAACCCTCAGTTGCAGAAGGAGTACAGAAAGGTTTCAACCGATCATTTCAGTACTAATCATTCTATATTTAGTTAGCTGTCTCTTCGTCTTTGACGTGAACATTAATATGCAAGACTAGGGAAACAGAACTGCGTGTTTTGAATCATATGTGTGTGTGTGTGAGAGCGATTCTTGTCCATCCCTTGTCTGTGGAAATGGAGATAGAAATAACAGATGATTGAATGGATGTTTCGGAATCATCTCAGGGTCGACAGACTTCATGTGTGTGTTTGTGTCGAATGTTAGAGAGCCAGACTACACCACCCCAAGCCTTGAGGTATCTCAGAACACAGATTCACCTTCGGCCAAAGTATTGTATCATTGTTACATAGGCTGATTCCATCGACATCAACACCACTGGGTACTCCCAAGCTGCACCTGTCGGGATCACATGCAAACGGTGGATTCACTTCACCATCAACTGTCAAGAAAACTCAGTCGAATCGTCGGTAGACAAGGCGTTCTTGACGTTGACGTAAAGAGTGGACTATAACACTATATTCTCCACTCAAAGGAGATTCATACGTTACCACCATAGATTTTGTGAAGAGTAAGTGTTGTTCCCGGAGATGCCACCATCTCCTGCAGGTACCTCGGAACATTTCCACCGTCGATGACTGTGTGTATCTGTAGGTGGATCGGGAAATGAGCACTGCAGGATGACACTGGCTCGCCACGAGACACACGTGTTTCATTCCACATTGATGATTAAACGTTCATATGTGTGTGCCTACATATTGATGCGGGTTTAGAAGTATGATATGAATAGTTAGAGTAGATAATATATACAAGAACAGAGAGGGCGTGCCATTGACTTTCTGCAGCTGGGACGCTGATCAGAATTGGCTGTTATCTTGTTATCTTGTAGAAGGAGCAGAAATTTGTAGTCAGGCAGCGCTGTAGACAAGAACAGGTCTACGGACTTTGTAGAGGCTTTAGACTAAGGCGATGTTCCTATCTTCTAATCTCCTCCTTCCATCCATCGTCGAGGCTTTGATGCGGGCGTACATGTAGTGGGCCATCGAGAGGCATTTTTTTTTTTGGAGGGGGGGAGGGGCCCAGTGCTGAGAAACTTTGCTCCTCTAATCCTCTGGTGGCACTGGTGAAGCCTCTCCCTCCACCGGAGAAACTTTGGAGACTATTCTGAATTTTTTTTAAGCCGCCAAAGTCAGGATAAAGAAAAAATTATCCCCCCTACGTTCACTACCTCTTACGTGCCACAGTCAACCACCACACCTACCACAGTCAACCACCACACTTGGCACAGTCACTACCACACTTTTCAGTCACTACCACACTTGCCACAGTCACTACCACGTTTGCATCAAGTCACCTTCATCACTACCACCACCGTGGCCTCCCATCTCTGTGACTGACTTCCAGGGAAGTCCTTCCTAGACAACTGACAGGAAAGTTACAACACAGCCGGGAGAGTTACCACACAGACGGAAGAGTTACCACACAGACGGCTGAGTTGCCACACAGACGGGTGAGTTACCACACAGACGGGGGGAGAGTTACCACAGAGACGGGTGAGTTACCACACAGACGGCTGAGTTACCACACAGACGGGGGGAGAGGTACCACACAGACGGATGAGTTACCACACAGACGGGTGAGTTACCACACAGACGGGTGAGTTACCTCAGGCCCTTTACGGTTCTCATGTATTTTCCCCACCGCCTTTTTCAATACCCATGAGTTATATTGCCGAGGTAACATGAGGTGGATGGAATTCCCTCGTGACATGAGGAAACTAATAGAGAACCCAAAAAAACTGTTAGAGAACCATGTAAGAAGAGGTTTCTAATGGTTCTTAGATCACTCAAGTTGAAATAACGATATAGAATTTAGAGTATGTATAAATGGCTCAGAAGGGAAATAACAACTTAAAGATCTTATTTTTTCTTGTCATCTTCAAAGTTGATGTTTCGAGGCATCATGACAGAGAAATGGAACAAGTGCTCATCATGTTAGACATAGAAATGGAACAAGTGCTTATCTGTTAGAAATGGAACAAGTGCTTATCTGTTAGACATAGAAATGGAACAAGTGCTTATCTGTTAGACAAAGAAGTGGAACAAGTGCTTATCAGTTAGACATAGAAATGGAACAAGTGCTTATCTGTTAGACATAGAAATGGAACAAGTGCTTATCTGTTAGACATAGAAATGGAACAAGTGCTCATCTGTTAACGTGTGCAGTCAGATAGATTGAACAGTGCCCATGGATGAGAGTTAGATTCCTAACATCAACACTCGTGGTCAGTAGAGGTGAAAAATATTACCTCCTGAAGCAGATTGCACATAAAGGCTCTTACTTAGGGCGTCAGTAGCGCCACAGCTGAGGTATATGTATTGTTTCTGTCAACTTATGATTAGGTATTGTATTGACTGGAATTGACTCCGTGGGGTTGCAACTCATAATGTCCACTTCGGCCCTTCCTGAGTGCACGAAATTTTTGGCAGTCCAGATGCAGACTTTTAACCCAGCATTCCCTCTTGTCCAAGACAGAAGCGCTCACTCTCTCGTAGAATTTTGCGAGTTTTGTTACATATGACCTCCTCTCCCCTAAAACCATACTGCCTATCACTTACGTAAGTTCTCCTCTGAAGAAAGAGTGTACGTATGTATGTATGTATGTATGTATGATTTACTCTTATACACATACACACACACACATGCACACACACACACACACACACGCACACACACACACACACTAGCCTGTGTCAGGTGTGTGTGTGTGTGCGTGTGTGTGTGTATGTGTGTGTGTTTTGTTTTCTTTGTTTATTTTGTGAATGAGCATTTTGTGTGTGGGTGTCTGTCTTTGTTTGTCCCTGTTTTTACTGTGTATTTGGTGGGTGTTACGTGAATTCTATGTGTGTGTGTGTGTGTGTTTGTATTCTGTGCATGTATGCATATTTTGGGCGAGTTTGTATGTTTTGTGCATGTGATTGCTTGCATGTGCATGGGGGCATTAAATCTGTATATTTCGGTTCCAGATACGCCTCTGGCGAGGACGTGTCCGTTCCCTGACCACAGCTCACAATCAAGGACGTTTAGGTTCCCAAGGACGCAGCTCACAATCAAGGACTTAAGGTTCCTAGGCTACTGCTCACAAATAAGGACCTGTACGTTCCCAAGGACACAGCTCACAATTAAGGACCTTTAAGTTTCCAAGGACACAGCTTACAATCAAGGACGTTTAGGTTCCCAAGGACACAGCTCACAGTTAAGGACGCTTAGGTTCCCAAGGACATGGCTCACAATTAAGGACGTTTAGGTTCCCAAGGACACAGCAAGGATGTTAGGCTGTGTTCTTTCCTGGTCCACAGCACAATGCTGTGTTAACCTAGGCCATAATACGCTAGGGAACCATAACGCTCTAGTGATGGCTTCCTAAAAACAGGAACGGAAGAAGAAGCCAAGAGAGGATTTGTTCTTAAAAGGTTCAGTATGGAGGGTTTAAGTATGCTTAGTTTAATCAGGTTCAGTATGGAGGGTCTGAACGTACGTGGTGTAATCAGGATGTTCTTGTTCTGGGTAGAGATAAGTGAAAGAGGAGAGAAGTAGAATAGTTGGAGAATATTCTTAGTGTAAAGTCTGGGATTAATGAGAGGACAAGAGTGAAAGAAGAACGACACATAAGAATGGATCTTTGGGACTGTGGAAATTGTGAAAGGAAGTGAGTCGAAGGTTGATTTGAGTTAGAATGTAACTGGACTGCGAGAAATAGATGGTTGATTATCAGGGCATATGCCCCTGCTGGTAAAAAAAACAGTGGAAAAGAGAGGACTACTTTTAGTGCAAAGCTCATTGAGTGCTAAGGCAGTTTTGGTCCAAGGAATTAAGTCTTAGTGTAAGTGGACATCAAATGCAATTAGCAGCTGAGGGTATATTTAGAAGAAATGGGGTTCTCCTGTGTAATTGAAAATGGTGAAAAAATTATCTATATATTTGCTGAGACAAGAATGGTGATTTGGAACACAAAGTTGAAAAAAAAGTGCATATATATGTCGGTGAATTAGGTTGAAATCCAAGGGAATATTTGGATTATGTGTTGATAGGCGTGCAGATGAGAGGTTACTGAGTATGAAAGCGTTGAGGGAGGTGACGGGTAGAATGTGTGATCTCTTCGTGGAGGAGACGAGTGTGTTATTTGGTGTTGGCATATATTATCAAAGGCGATGTCACACTTACATTCTAGTACTTTGTCATATCTTTGGTCTTGATTACCATCAGCAGACGTCTGGGCATAAATTTGGTAATGTTCCTGAAGTAATCTAGGTCCATGTTCTGGGTCCACTGGGTCTTGATCTGCTTGATGCATGGCACAGAGTTGGTGTTGCTGGAAGCAGCCGTCTGATCGTGCATTTTGAGCTCCCAGTTCGCTTATAAATCGCACGTGTGCCCGCATTCCCTTGCTTCCAGGAGAGAATTCAGGCTTTTACCTCCTCAGAAAGGCGAAAGCTAACTATCTTGAATCTCAGGTGGAAGAAATAAAGCGCCCAGAGGCGAAATTTCCAAAACTAATTGGTAGCCACGAAGATTACAGAAAGAACTTCTTTCCCTCAAGATAACCTGAGGCACACCCAGGCGGCCTGCCTGTAAGCACACTTACAAATACAAGCCTCAGGCGACCAGATGTACGATGATTTCACCTTGAAAGCATCAGATGCTTGTATCCACAATAAACTGAGCCGTGTATTACCACTGAAAATGTATGGAGTAGGAGAATGTATTTTTGTGGAAACTGTAGTTGCATTGATCTTGACAGTGCTGTGTGAATACATTGTGAATACATGTCTTTGACATTTTAATTAATGAATGGTAAGAAATTTGTCTGAGTTACAGGATGGAACGTGCTAAAGAATAAGAAATACCACGGGAACATGCCTGAGCAAATTGTTCGAACAACTATCCCATTGGTGCAAGAACTTAGTGGAGCAAGACACTGGAAGCCTGAGGATGTGCCAAGCTTCTCCATGAGTTCTTCTAATGCTGCACCTTCCAGTCAACCTCTGATCACAGAACTTTCAACAAAACCTTTAACTTCTAAACATCAGAAAGCAGAAAAAGTCAAGCCTTCATTTTTATTGAAAAAGCTTGCAGGGACTAGCGGTGTGGAGAACTTACTGGCAGAAGTTAATTTGCCTTGTACAGTAAGTAACATATGTAAAAAAGCAAGTATTCCACACATTCAGTGTACTCATGATGGTACATGGAGTAAGTGAGTACAAGAAAGTCAACATTATCATGATATTTCATTTATAACTAATTACTTTTCCATTGTTAACAAAATAGCATCAGGAACAAACAAACAGTGGTCTTAATGGCAAGCATCCAACCTTTATCTGTTATATATGATATATCAAAACCACTGATTACCATCCACAGAGAGGTATCCCTGTTTATATAAAGAATATATAAATGATAAATATGGGATGTGTGAAATCATATTTGACAAAAAATCATGAAGTATGTAATGCATTTTGGTGTACTGCATGTAGGATGAAATCACTTCTAGAAAAAAACCTTAATCATTGTATCTGTGCTGCCATTCAGGGCCCACCTGTCCGCATAATACACACCTTATCTTCCCATACTAGTACTGTATAGATGAAAGTATACAACTTTTTGAGTATATTCTCCATTAATATATGGTGTAGAGATATTCCATATGGGAAGATAAATGAAAATTTTTTTTTTCATGCATGGAACATTAACTTTTTAGAAAGCTTGCACAATGAAATTGTTAGGGTAACTTTTTTAACTGGCAGGATGATGAGTTGCATAAACCTCACCAGAAGGTGGGAGTTTAGATAATTCTAATCCCCAGGGATTTTGGAGCATCTTGAAACTTGCAGGACATTGCTGTAGAGAAAATTTTTCATAAAACTTTTTTTCCAGGTTAAAGGCTTATGTCCAATTTTTGCAGCTTACCAGTCCATTTTTGTACCCTGTAAACTTAAGAAATTTCAGGAGAGATTTAGAATAGAATACACAAATTATAAATTGATTAGTGTGTAAATTAGAATATAGTATAAATTCACCAATAATATATGTAAATTACTTTTAGGTAGCAGGATGTGAAGTTGAGGTGAATGTTGGTGAGGATCGTTTGGTGGTTGAGAGCTCCAAAAACTTCTTGGATGTGTTTGTTCCTTTCTCTCTTGACAGTGACAGTGCTGAGGCCCACTTCATTACATCTACTAGGGTAAGTATATATATCCATTTTTTGCTGAATGATCCCCTTTCCAATATCTTTGCATTGATGGGGACAGAAATGGGTGTTCCAGATACCTGAGAGAATGCCAGGAAACATTCTTAAATCTGACAGAAACATGTTCTTTAAGTACTGAGAAACTGTATTTCCTTAAGAATCAAGTATTTTGATATATCTGTATGAACCAGTTAGTTGTGCTGAAGTTATGCATGCTAGGATATTAATTTTTGTAACACAGCTCAGACTTGGAGACACATTATCATGCAGAATGATAAAAGGTAGCAAATTCCATCTCACCTGAGATTGTGGCATGACTCATCTTGCACCTACTGTCCTTACATAACACCACTTCATGCATGACTGCACCTGCACCTAAACTGGACATGTACTTGCTTAACAATAAGAGACTTGTACAATATAATATAATACAACACACGCTGAAATATACATTTCCTTAACAATACTCTCTTATCGGTTGCAGGTTCTGATTGTGAGAGCTCCCATAATTCACACTTGATGCTTGAAACTGCTGATCAGGTTTAACTTCCACTCTTAAATCACTCATGGTATTATTTCAATAACTTAGGTAGTAGAGATGCTGCTGATATAGTGTTATACATTTGTCATTGTTGGAGAAATTTGCAAAAAGATGTCCATCTTATGCATAGCTATTATATGTCATGCCGAGCCATGCTTGGGTTACATTATTTTATAATGTTTCCTTACTTTTGTTCAGCTTCATTTATATATTCTTTATGCTTATCTTCCAAATGTTTATTTATATCCTGTTTTTAATTGAAAGTTTTTCTGCTGTAAATGAAAAAAAAATCTTGGGCAGAAGAAACTTTGTTTACTAGTTTATATGTAGTAGGTACTGCACTTGGAGAAACCCTGAAAATTTGGCATATAATTAGTGCAATACATTGAAATTACCAAGTTGTTTTATCAGTTAACATTCCTACAGCTAGAAATTGGATAATGTGAGTTTGAAAAATATATACATGCAGTTCCTCTCCTGCTATAATGAGTATCATCAGTAACAAACTTTGGCCTCATGTACACTCATCCAGTATATAGTTGTCAAGTGCAATGCACCAAAATAACAGCCCCACAAACTTATTCCATGGTGTACCCAGACCACTTCACATGCCCTGCTTCAGCCCATTCCAGATCATTCTCTTCCATGCAAGTCTCTCACCCTCTTGAATATTCAGGTCCCAGATATCCCGAGTCTCTTTCACCCCATACTTCCATCTCCTTGGTTTCCCTATATGTTTTCCTTCCTCCACTTCATGTAAAACATAGATCTTCTTTGTTAGTTATTTGTCACTCATCCTCTCTGTGTACAGACCATTTCAGTACATCCTGGTCTGCTCTGTCAGTCACACTGCACTTATTACAACACCTCTTTCTCACATTCTTTACACAATTAACTTGCCCACACCACATCTTATCCAAAGGAATTTCATTTCCAAAATGTCTACCCTCTTCCATTCTTTTGCATTTAGGCCTCAAGCCTCACATTCATAGAATACTTTCTGAACTACTTTTCCTTCAAACATGCTCATCTCTGCTCTAACAGACTTTTGCCTATCCTTCCACTCACTTCTCTACATTCAGGACCTTAACTCCCTCTCCAACCATACAAGATCATTTCACCACCCATGGGCCCATCTGCCAAGTCCAGGTCTCAGTTACCTAAAGCACTCTACTTGCTCCAGATTTTCCCATGTCAGACGTCCTCATACACCTCATTACCTTATATATATTGACATGCTCTCTCAGCTTTCTTGTATAATATACTCTCCTTAACTCTGTCACTAGCTTCTGGAGTTTCTATCTGGAGTCTGCCACCAGAGCCATAACACCTACAGACAGCAACTAATTCATGTCCCATGCAACCCCACCCCCAGCATTCAATAGACTTGCACCATACTCTAAAACCTTTGCAATTCATCTCACTCTCCATCCCTCCTAAACATATTAAACAACACAGTGAAATGACACACCCTTGACTAGACTTAGACCTACCTTTACCTGGAACTGCTCATCCTTGCCCTTCCTGCTTGCTCACATGCTTTACTTTCCTGATAAAATCTCATTGCTGCATTTAGTAACTTTCCATTTACCCCATATACTCATAGCACCTTCCACAAGGCCTCTCAGTCAACACTGTCATATGCATTCTCTAGATCCATAAATACCAGAAAACAATCCCTTTTTTTCTCCAAGTATTTCTCACACAAATTCATCAAAGCAGACACTTGATTCACACCCCATCTCCTCTAAAGCCACACTGCTCCTCCTCAGTCTGATGGTCTGTGCATGTTGCCACCCACTCGATCACCACTCTCTGTTATGCCTACTAGGTATACTCAACAAATCTATCTATTTATATCTCTGATGCCTGACCCCTTCTGGAACTCCCTCACAGGGGTGGCCACAGCATTAGTGTCTGAGTTTGGGAGTGTGTGAAAGGAGAGATTACAGGTTTGGAGTGTAAGTGTGAATGGAGTGAAACTAAGGAAAGTAGGGTGTTTATGATACCTGAGAGTGGACATGGAGTGAATAGACCCATGGAAGCTGAAGTAAGCCATAGGATGGGTGTGGGAGTTCAGGTCTTGGATGCATTGAGATGGTTGGAAAGAGTTGTTGTTGGCGAAGGTAAACTTAGGCATGTTTCATGGTATAGTAATACCAGTACTGTTGCATGTAAAATGCTTAAGGACAGCATATGGGATGAGGATGGTTGATTGAAAAAGTAACAATAGGGTAAAAGAAATGTGTTAACAGAAAGAGCTGAAGAAGGTTTATGGAATTGGCTTGGACATATGGAGAGGATGAGTAAGGAGATGTTCACAAATAGGGTATATGTTTCAGAAGTGGAGGGGAGAAGGAGGAAGACCAAACTGAAGATGGAAAGATGGAGTGGAAGAGATTTTGAGTACTCCAGGCCTGAGCATGCAGGAAGGTGTGAGGTTAGCAATGGACAGAGTGCACTGCAGTGTTGTGTTATACAAAAGGTGATATGCAGTCATTTTTCTGAATTATTGCATATGAAACTATCATGGGAAACCATGGAAAGGTCTACTGAGCCTGGTTTTGGTTAGGGACGAGTTTTTCAACACCTCATACTTTATCACGTTCACCGTTGCCTTGTTGGTCGATCAGACCCAGCTTTTCAGGGAGGGGTGACAATAGAAGGTAAAAATGTCCAAGTTGGTTAACTCAGCACCACCAGTACACCATGAAATCTCACTTGTAAATATTTTTTCTTGCTTTCAAGGATACAGAACTTTCCTTCTTGAGTCAACATCTTAGGACCCATGGTTATTTAAAGGTAGAGGAAAAATATAACTTGGAACAAAAATAATATCACTAAACACAGGGCCAGCAACTAAAAGTTTCATCCCCCAACTCAATACCACTTCATCTGAGTTCAAAAACTATAGTGTTGCCAGCCAAAGGGCATGTCCACCAGAAATAATAGGATTTGTCCCACAAATAAAACCGAATGCATGAAAGCCATACTTTAAATGATGTCAGATTTTTTTGCAGACTAAGTAAGCAATGTCTTGCAAAACTGCCTGTTTAGATACACAAATGAATGCAAACATCTTTTCACTAATTATGGGTGAAGACAAATCAAAGTGTATAACTTTAGCTGCCACTCATGGATCCCAGTGCAACCATCAGTAATAATTGTCATAAAATGATCCCATTCTTCTAAAGTGGAGCAGTAACCGAAAGTGATGATAGGGATCTAACTAATGGTCTCTGTTTTTCCATAAGTAAAGTTTACAAAAATGAGGAAAAAATCCTCACCATTTACATTGAAATACTTGGATTTTCATTGGTGGACTGTATAAAAGTGACAAAGTTGTCACCATTACACAGTCCATGAAATCCCCCACCATGCAAAGTTAGCTAGTCAATGGGGGGAATCTTACTTTGGATGTGAAGAAAAAGGGCACCTATAAAGATAGATCTCACAGGTATAAAGGTAAATTGAAAACACAAAAACAGGTAAGTTTACTTTCTTGGTAATCTGAAACATGGATGCTATACACTGGTTAATTGTATTGTGTACCAAGCAAGGGACGTCAGTATGAAAAGACAGACTTGGGGATTTTCATGGGGATAGGGAGTCATGGAGACACATTTCTAGTGTATGTAGGAAAATAAATTTCACCATATGAAAGTGTGAAATGTTTATTAACATTCCTTACTGGCAACAATGTGCCTTCCACAGACACCTGTAATGAGTGTTTCAACTGAAAGAGGTTAACTTGATATTCAAATGTCATATGTTGAACTTATTAATTTCATATGTTGAACTTATTAATTTCCTAGAAATAAATCTTGAACGGTATACAATCTTGTTGCTGCACTCAATCAAACACCATCCCAATTGCTACAATCAGTTAATAGCCCAAGAAGACTGACCTAAGAATAACTCGTGTTATAAATAAAACATGGAAAAGTAAACAAAATGGATAGAAAATTAACAGACAGGTGTAGTACGGTACAACCAAAAATGGTACACATGATCAATAAATATTTCAACGTTAGAAAAAAGAACAAGAAAAGAAATGTAAGCAACTGGGGTAAAAAATTATTAATGGAGGCCATTAGAAGCTGTAATGGTGGAATGGCAAAAATTTTTTATGTTCTGCATTCTAAAATGAATCCATGATACTTTTTTATTTCATTCAATTTTATTCAGTGAGTACAAGGTCAACTAAATATTCATTAAAAGTATCATTGGACCTAGGTTTCTATAAAAAGTATTATGCAGTGTATTTAAATTTCCATTTTCTTTTTATGTTACCTGTAGTAAGGCACAGAACACAGGGAAAAAACCTCAGAAGCAGTAACTATAATAAAGACCTAATATGCATAATTATGAAACCTACAGCCACACAGTTTCATATTTTTTGAAGAACCTTTATTGATCAGTTGTTGACTCAGCTGTCCAAGTGATATCGCAGTAACCTATTCTAATCTAGAGGCTGCTCAAGTGTGGTCAAGAACTTCATCAAATCACCTTGGCTGACTTTGCACTTGGTATAGCAAGGGACTAACCTTTGCCCTCACTATCACTAAGCAAATATCTGCTCAGTCCGCTGGGTGGACCTTTTGCTTAATCTTGTCAAGTTGTTTTTAGTCCACCTTAAAATACAGATTTACTTATCATTGAGTTTAGGTGATTCTGGAATGTGGGGAAACCCATAAAAGTTTAATACCATTGCAACATAAAAACTTTTAACCATTTTATGTGCGAGTGACTGGTTAACCATGGCTCACACTCACAACAGATTACAATAAAAACGATTCAATTTATTTTTTGGTGGTGCAGTACATCTCATATAATCTGTACATACAAATTCATAACGCATATAATACAGTTTCTTTAACATTTCAATATTCCCTTAAAAGTTGCTGATACAAAAGTTTAAACATTTTGCCATTACAAAAGGGAATCTAAGCTAGTCATATACTTCATAATTGCCACTTTCTATCCGATACAGTACAGTGTTTTCTACTGTCTTTCAGTGGAGCCATGGAATCTACTTCATTCATCCAATCCCTTCCTTCCAAAACTCTTACACACTTTCTCTCAGCAAAATAATTCCTAACTCTGTTCCTCCACCTCATTCTAGCTCACTCTTCCTCTCTTTTACACAGCTTCTAAGAACACATACACAAAACCAATCTACATCCATTCTTTCCATTTGCTAAAATTATGATGTCAACACTCTATCTTTCCCTTCTACAAACATTCTCTATTACTCAGTTGACTCACCATAATTTTCTAATAAATACTTTCTTATTCCATATCCCAACATTAAGATCTATAATTCTGCAGCCTGCCCTTTCACCATTCTCTTATCACAACTGCTTTATTCCCATAAACCAAAGGAGCATTAACAAGGTCTTTCAAGAAAGTGTCATACCTACAGCATCAAACAGTATCCTTATGGACTTACTGTGTGCACAAGAAACCTGTCAGCCCTTCATCATATTCTCCATATTTACTTTTTTTAACAACTTATCTAACAATGTTATGTGGCTTCTCTTCCATTTGCCATACTCACTTTTCATTCCCATTGTTTTCAAATCTATTCTTCATTCCACATTTTCTCACAACATTCATCTCCAGCCCTCCATCGGTTGACATATTGTTACCCTAAACAATAAATTAAGCAAAGGTGTTTTACTATTTTATGTCTATGGAACAAATATGAAATTTCTTAAGTATCAAACAGTTCACTGGAGATCATCTCGTACTTGTGTGATTATTGCATCAAATAATATACTATCAGTTACCTCCCATCTCCCTCATCCATCTGCATTTTCCTCATTCACTTCCTGATCATTATCATTCATTCATCAGCAACAATTCTTCCATGCCATAAGACATAACATTTCAACCTTTTGGAAGTGAGTCAACTGATGTTCGCCAATGATACAGCACTGGTGGCTGATTTGAGTGAGAAACTGCAAAAGTTGGTGACTGAGTTTGGAAAAGCATTTGACAGGAGAAAGCTGAGAGTAAATGTGAATAAGAGCAAGGTTATTAGATACAGTAGGGTTGAGGGACGAGTTAGTTGGGGAGTGAGTTTGAATGGGGAAA
>JAUUDW010031262.1:0-17118 GCA_032361385.1 Panulirus guttatus | reverse complement strand
AGATTTCAAAAGACAAAATGGAATGGATGGATGTGATGTACAAGGGGTGACATATTAATGGGCTGCACCATGGTATTAGAAGCAGGCACAGTGAATCACCATTGAACATTCAGCAGTTTTTACTGCAAACATTAAACTTTGGTTTGAGTGTGCTATACATTACAGCTAGAGAATGGATGAATGCTTCCTCACAAAGGTGGGAATAGCAATGGTATCTAAAAGGAAATACAAAATCAATGACAAACAAGAAAAAAGTAACTCGGTAAAAAAGAAAAACTGGCAACACTAACAAAAATGATACAAAAAGCTAATGGCTATGAATAAGAGTTCATCATAAAAAACTATCCAAAAGAAAAAGATTTTAGGAAAACAGCTTGATTGCAAAATATTATTGATGAAAGGAATTTTAGGAAAACAACTTGATTACAAAATATTATAAGAAACAAACTCAGAAAACTCACAAAAGCAAGGCAAGTAAATAGGATTACAGCAAATAATTGCACCTGAGGCTTGTAATAATCAATAATTCCACACAAGGAAACTAATAAGACTGCATGACAAGTTCTCTTTGTCATGAGCAGAACATCCACAAAATATACAGTGGATGTGACTTCTAAAAACACTGGTGTCATTATCCAGATCACAACCAAAGAGTACCAGGAATACTGAACATCAAAAGACAGCATGTATCACCAAGATGAATCCAGCATTTTTGCACCTCTGCTGTTTCTCATTCTCAGATCTTACGTACATGCTGACAAATCAGTCATCATCCTTTACAGAAGAAACCTGAAACTACTGATGTAAATATAAAGAGGCTTCTAGTAAGCTACTGAAATAACATTCTTTTTAATGAAGTTTCAGCATTTCCACTGTAGGGGGAAATGCAATAAAATACTAAAGAATACTGAACAGAAATGAACATCATACCTCAAAAAGATAAAGTGAAGAGCTGAAATCATCTTTGATAAAATTATCTACTGTGAATGGAACATTTACCATTATCTGTCATATGAACAACTAGGGTTGTTAACTATAAACATAAAAAAGCAACAACTGGTAGCTGCTCTCTGGATTGACTGGGCCTTCAAGATAACAGAGTTGAAGCCAGTGATAACACAAATCATGGCACAGTCTCCTGTCCAGAGTACTGTTGTGTGCCAACATTTTTGAAGTCCAGGGGTTTAGCAGATTAGAAAATGTTCTGATATCTGTCACACTGAACTGGCACTTAAAAGTCTAAGCTAATGGGAAAGATTGAAATGATATGCTGTACTCACAAGGACAAAGGTGTAAGATGTCATAATTTACACCTGGAAAGTTCTGAAAGCCATGGTTCTCCATCAGCACTAACATAATTCCTTTCTGGTATGACAATACTTCCTCTGAAATAGAGAAGTTAAAAGATGCAAAAGCTTGGGACCAAAACTGTTCAATTCATTCTCTGCATGCAGATCATGTAGAAAATCACTTATCTAACCACACACATGCAAGTAAAGGCACCAAAGTTGGTTTGTTGTTCCTTAGCTATCAGAAATGTATTGATCTTACTCAGTATACAGGTTTTGCCAATGACATTTCAATGTTCTATCTGGCCTATGATATTTTCCTTTGTAGTTTTATCACATACTGGTTTACAGCATTCAAATATATGACAGTCTATAGTTTAACGTTCAACTCTAATATAACACATCAGGTTCCTGTACATTTTCCTCACCCTGAATGCATATCTAATCCATTCCATGTGACTTGGGTACTCCCATCCGCTCCAACATGGTGTGGAAACATTTACAAACTAACCTACGGTGATTGCTAATAGGGCATTATTTTGCAAGTGTTTACACTGCCCTCTTAAGCAAACCAGAATTTCTAAATACCTATATTCAGCTGTTATATTACAAGGTACATTGAACATATCTAAACAAATACAAAAGAAACTAAAATCAACTAACTATTTAGACAGTCCCAGGTAGAAGGGAGGAGAGATTTATACAGACATCACATTGGACAACATACATGCTGTTTGAGAACCAGTGTCACTATTTTATGTTTTCAGCATGCTTATACTACACTCTCTTGCTTTTTAAATGTGATATCAATTTACCACAAAGCTAATATTAATCTCTTCATCATAAATTGTAAAAAAAAATTAAGACGAGTTGCAGAGCATGAGATATGGTCGCTGAGGCTAGCAAATTAAGCATGAGATTGTTTCCTTTTTTATGGGAAAATGTATTATGGCCCCTAGCAATTTACTGTCACCAAAGTGACCCCAGTAGTGTACTTCTTGGGGCACAAAATTTAAAACCACAGAAGATGGGTCCTGCACTGAACTGCAAAACCGATGAAAGCCATGGCTTAAAAGGAAAGGTTATGAGAGTCATTTGGGATTTTTTTTCCCCCCCAATCATGGACAAAACTGCACATCAAAGCTGGGCTTTAACTGAAATTTAGTGAAGATTATGAAAAGGAAAAAGAAGAAACAAGGGAAAGTATGTGTGAAATTTTAGAGTATGTGAAAAACTTATCCTTTAAAATGTGCCAGGTCATAGTTATTGGGAAAGACATGAGAAGGTAGAGAATTCCAAAGCTTCCATGAGTAGGGAAAGAAACAGTTATCAAAGCAACCCACTCTTGAGTTGCCACCTGCCACACAGTAAACATGCGATGCATCAGCTTGTCAAGTATTGTGTGGTCTAGCCAGTGGTGGAAGCACACAAGCAGCAAGCTCTTGGGAGCAAAAACCAAAGTAATATCTATAGAAGAGGGAAAGTGAACCAACATTGCAGCATACGAAAAATGAGTCAAGGTTTGAAGATAGCCTGGACACAAGCAAGACTTACAGACAGTTCAAAGAGATTATGGGAATGGGCATAAGGTTAGTAAGATGAGCATCCAGGGGTGAAGGAATGTTAGAGTCATCCAAGGTAGAGTAAGAGGAGAAATGGAGACCAGAGAGAGTTGCTTTGTCTACAGAAGAGACAGATATAGTATCATCAGAATGGAATAGCTAAGAAAGGTTGAGCAATATAAGTTGTTGGCAATGCCCTTGGCTAAAAACCAGAAAGACCTATCAGTGGATGACAAGGAGAGGTTTATCACACTTCCTTTGAATAAAGGAACGCCTTCTCTTACAGTAACGTACTTGCAATGTTTATGGGCAATGATAAATGCTGAATGGGAGTCGGAGGAAGGAGAGTTTTCCAAGCCCAATATACCTGATTTCTTGCCTGTATGGCCTCAAAACAGGATCAGTTGAACCATGGATTGGAAGAAGAGGTCATCTTGCAGGAAGGAAATAATGTTTCCATTTCCACAACAATAAACTCTGCTATGTGACTGGCACAGACAGTAGAAACATCAAAGAAGACACAGTGACTTATCCAAGGAAAGTCAGAAGAAAATTCTGGTAAGTTGTTTGAGTCAGCTCTGTTGAAGTGCTATTATATACATTCAGAAGGGGCTGCAGGAGGGAAAGGTGCCACCAAAAGAGATAATTTATGAAAGTGTGATCACATGAATCAATTTGAGGTGAATTTTTGAAGTTACAGTGCAAAGGGTTAGTGGTGAAAAACAGATCAAGAAATAAATTTTTCAGAGCTGTGGACTTCACTCCTACAGGATGGCACAGGGTAAAGAAAAGTCAGTTTTCAGGGATACATGCAACCTTCCAATCTCAAGTATTAGGACACCAATATCAGATAAATAATAAACCATTAAAATAATTGAAAAATAATGTTGACACCAAGTACATTAACAAAACAATATCCCATACATAAGCATTTGGAAAAAATAAAAGTGTGAAGTGAGGCAAGGTATAATTACTATCTGTCAACAACTCCATTCCTAATTTTCATTTGATGGATCAGGCACATACAGCCCGTGAAATCACTTATGCAAATCCTGAACTTATGCCCCATGTGTAAAAATTAAACAGACACCCAAACTTAGGCACTCAAAAATGCTTCCATTAATCCACCAACACCTTTTGAATACTTCCTAGCCCTACTGAATATACCCATGGCATCTAGTTGTCTTTTCTGTGGTCTCTCTCTCCTCCTTGTTACGTCTGCTGTACCATTATATATTTTCTTAACCAAAATAATATCCGTCATACATTCTGTTTGACCTTACTATCCTTTCTAATGTCTTTTTTTCCACACTACACATCCCTTCACTCTGTATTCCACTTATCCTCCTAATTCTAGCTATACAATTCAAGTTGTCTATCTCTATACTGCTCTAATTCTACCAACCCTGTACAAACTGGAATTTGAAATAAATCCAATAATATCCCTGGAGATATGGAAGAAAAAATGCTATCCATGTATCTCCTGAATGTCATAGAAGGTGACAAAGAAGGATGGAGGCTGGAGATCCTCCCTTCCTGTATTATTACTTTCCAAAAGAAGAAAGGAGAGGAGTTAAGAGAGGATTTTTCCCTTAAACCTCTGTCATCTGTTCCTGATACTACCTCACTTCCAATGGGAAAAAGGAAATGGGTACAAAAGAAAGAACATGCATGACAACGAGGAAGAGCACATAGAGCAAACAGGTATGAAAGAATAGAAATGACAATGAGTAGAAACACACTGCTGACAAAACTTAACTCTGTGAAACCTAAGGAAACTGCCCTGACATACACACTCCCTACTAGAGCTGGAACTTGAGAATCAGAAACAAATACTAATTTCATAAATACAGAATGCCTTGGGTTATTTGCACACAAGTGATAAGAGGACGAGGCATTGTTCATATATGTATATATAAGGTCACAAAAGTATAACTACATACGACAGCATCAGACACTGCAAAACAAACATTAACGGCTTAAATATAACATTTCAAGACAAAAATAACAAATCAACATGGTATATCATGGTAAAATAGTTTTTTATATGTTAGAGGCTTCAGTCATGGACAAAAGTCCACTTCAAGGCCAAGCTTTAATTTGAATATAGAGAGGACTGTAAAAGGGAATATGAAAAGACAAAGAAAAATATTTACAAATACTGGAGGAAAATAAAAAACCTGTATTTTAAAATGTGCCAGATCATAGTTATTGGGAGAAATAAGAAGGTAGAGGTGTACGGAAAGAGAGGTATCAAAATGGCCCAAACTTGAGTTGCTAATGGCCAGACAGCAATCATGTAACACAGCAGCTTGTCAAGTATCATGTGGTCTACCCAGTGGGCACACAAGTAGCCAGCTCTTGGGGGCAAAAACCAAAATAACACCTATAGAAGAGGGAAACTGAAATAATATTGTGGCGTAGGGTACGTGTCAAGTTTTGAAGTAAGCCTAGGAAAGTTTATAAGTTGGACAGCTTTTGACTCAACTCTGTCAAATAAGGATGCTGAGCTAGAACCACCCAAGATATGAGAACAGTACTCCATACAACTTCAAAACTTGACCTACTTGCCATGTGCCACAATGTAGATTCACTTTCCCTTTATTATAGGTATTACTTTGGCTTTTGCTCCCGAGAGCTGGCTGCTTGTGTGCCCCCACCATTACCTAGACCACGCCATATTCAGCAAGCTACAGCATTACATGATTATTATGTGGCTGTTGGAAACTCAAGAGTGGGCTGTTATGATAACTGTTCCTTTCCCTAAACCTCGAAGCTTGGGAACTCTACCCTCTCATGTCTTTCCCAATTCCTATGACCTGGCATATTTTAAAAGAAAAGTTTTTCACTTTTTCAGAAATCCGTAAATACTTTCCCATGTCTCTCCTTCTTCCCTTTCATTAACCTTATCTAAATCTCAATTTACTTCCCAGCCTTGATGTGTACTTTTATCCATGACTGGAGTTTTTTTTTAAAGAGTTGGGGACAATGACGACTAAGGAGCCCATCCAAATCTTTTGTGTGCATATTACTGGTACTTATATGACATAAAAAGTAAATTATCATTGGCAGAGGGAGAAATGACTGTAAATGTAATAATTAAGAGCCCATCCAAATGATGTGAGCATATTAAAAGTAATTATTACTGGCATTATCTCACCTGTTCCACCTCATCAACATAGTTATCCCTTACCTAAGTATGTGAAAAGTAATATCCTTTATGGTGGTAAGGGATCATCACACCAAATTTCTTCAGATGGCCTTGTTCAAAAATGCATAACCACTCCAAACCATACTGACAAAAAGATTCTCAAGTTTGATCAAGATCATCCAGAAAATTAAAGGTACAGAATACTGACAAGTTGACGTGTTAAGACCAGAAAGTGATGGACACATGAAATTGTGGCAATAAACCTTCGTGTTCTTTCAAGTTCGTGACATTAGATGATTCATGTTTACAGTACACAAAAATGTTCACTTCTGAGAAAAAGCATCATCATCACTTTAAGAGATCTGTACTTGAAATAAGAACCCTACTAACCATTAATTCTTCTATTTCCACTTCTACCATGCTCACTACAGGTGTTTCATGAAGTCATCTAACTTGCTTTCAGTGAATATACTGATGATTTCACCAAAATTTAGAGAAAAATACAAGTTGTGATGAACTGATAAAGACAAAAGAAAAGTTAGAAAGAATACTGTAACTCAACAAACCTATCAAAAGTAATAAAAAAATAATGACTTTGAAAATATAGAACACAATACTGTATAAATAAAATGAAAAATACCCCTTTCAAAAAAAATCAGAATCTACGATACTGGATATTTTGCAATTCAAAATACACAGACGAGCATTTGTACTCTACAAACATCTAAAGAACTCCAGGAAGTAATATTCCACTAATCACCAACCATGAGTTCGGTACCAAGAAATCAGGGCATCTTTTATGGAATTTTCCCCATGGAGGCAAATTTTCAGAGGGGTCTATTCATGTCCATGGAGATAAATATTTACTATCATGGTGACAGAAAGATCACAAAGAATAATACATCTCATATTGTTATACCAAAAAGGGCCTCCAAGGGTCTAGTTTCTGGGAGCAAAAATGGCATTCAGCTTTTCAGTACTTGGAGAGATGGAAGGGCTAACTGGTTTATTGCCCAGCTACTAAGTATGCTAAAAGATGCCCTGTAGGAAATAATACTAACTTCATGATTTCTAATTCTTTATTTGTAGACAAAAAATAAATGCTACTATGGAAAAACTACAAGAACAGTACTTCAGTGCTTTTAACACAAATACAAACTATTAACATAACCTGAATATCTGGGTTGAGCATTTAACAGAATCTTCAGGTAAAAATTCCCTTGTACGATAACTTCCTTAGGATTTAATATTACACCTATCAAAATCTATCCTCAGGTTGTGATGGCTGACAATATTGTTTCCTTTAAAGACTGAAATGCAAAATTTTACTATCTGAGAATAACAACTTGTGGGGGTTTCTTTCAAGATTTTGGGTGAGAGGTCAATACTGGTGTTGCCGGGGGGATGCAAAATGCAACTGGTACTTTCTGACTGCACCATTTGTTGCTGCGAGATTATTACAGTAACCTCTCCACAGAATATGAATGCAACAGATGGTATATGCTGCTGTTGACCCTCAGGATGAACAGCTGAGTTAGAAAACCCTACAAGACTCTTAGAGTACCCACCACCCATGGGATGCACAGCATCAGCCCCTCTGCTGAAATTCCAGTGTGAATCCACTTTTACCAATTGCCCTTTAATCAACTTTATGGCCATTTGAAGGTAAAGACCAACATCTGCAGGTAGCCTAAGGTATGTAAATATGAGGGAACACTGATGTAGTAGCCATAGGTGGCCGAATGGGGAAACATGACAGATATACTTAGGTCATTAAAGGTACACACGGCGAAGGTCTGAGGGCCCAGTGATCACGCTGCATTGAGGACACAGCTTTTTGGCTGCCTGCAAGAAAGAGTTTTAGCTAAGTACATCAAAAATGAAGGCAAGATATTTAAAATATAAAGCAATTATATCAAGTTGAACTTTAAGTTATCAATATATGTTAGACAACCCAATTTTTGCTACAGACCAAATACAAAATGAGTAAACATGTAACACAAGGCAATGATTACCAACTCTTACCA
The DNA here is from genome assembly GCA_032361385.1 of Panulirus guttatus. Classification (NCBI taxonomy): domain Eukaryota; kingdom Metazoa; phylum Arthropoda; class Malacostraca; order Decapoda; family Palinuridae; genus Panulirus; species Panulirus guttatus. The sequence goes on along the minus strand of JAUUDW010031262.1, from coordinate 9,089 downwards.
TATACAGTGCGGTCTTCTAAGATTTATCACATGATCTAACAATGACATCAGTTAGTGTTCTCAAGAGTCAGAATGTACAGTAAGTGAGCCATGGAGTTATGTGAAGCAGTAAACAAGGAAGTGTGGGAAACTGAACTTATGCATATAGGCATTTGTGGATTTTTGCTTTAGACGAAAAATAATGCATAATCAGATATAGGCAGACTAGTTTTCAAAGGATATAAAAAACGTTATAAGGAAAACTGTCAAAGGTACATACATTTAGAGTTAAGCTTGTGGAAAGGGAAGTAAATATCTCAATGACATTTTAAAAACTTATTCAAATCTTAATAGATCTACATAAAATAAGAGATGTCAGTGTTGAGACACAAGGTTGAAAAAGGATACTGTAATAAGGTAAAATAACAAATATTGGGGTAATGGAAAAAATAACTGATGTTATAAGTGGGATAGCAGAAACTAGTATCAATAAAACAAATGTTAAGAATAGGGTCATTTGTAAATATGCAAGCAAGAAACTTATTAAAGATCTGGGTGGTTTAGGAATGAAGTACATAAAAAAGTGTAGGATAATATGATTTTAAACATGAAAAGAAAATTTGTTCATGTGTATGTCATCATAAAGAGATACAGGAAGGGAATGTGGTTGACTCACAAGGGCAGGAAGCCAACACTGCTCACAGTGGACGTGCCAACACACCACAGACACAAGCGGCGTCTCGTACTCCCCCTGCACCACAAACGCCATCATTTGGAGGACACCGAATGCAAAAGGAAAACAAATCATTAACATGCACCAAGTGAAACGATCGAAAGTAACAAAATAATTAACTTAGAAAAGGGAAAAATCAATGTCTGCCTTTCAAAACATTGTTTATAATGGTTAGTTATAGTCATCTTTAAACCATAACCTTCCAAACCAACCAAATTTCTTAGCAAACTAGTGGGACAAATTAGGGACCTGTCAATGCAAAAGTGTGAAGAGAAATTCACAGGCTTACAAGATTACAACTATCCACTAAATCCTAAAAACTTTCTTCTGTGTAAAGTAATCACTATCACACAATTATCCACATGCTGCTTGTCACCAAGTACAATTATAGCTGATGGAGGCACATCTGAGGGCTAAGGTTCATTTGGCCATGGTCCCAAGCCTAAAGTCTCTTTAAGCTACAATGAACCCCAAACCTATGGGTCCTTGTGTTTAATATCCCAACACACCCACTGGCTTCAGTGAAGTTTAAGTCTCCAAAGTAAAGGTGGACCTATGAATCCCAAGTTATCCCATGTCCCTAAAGCTCCTCAGTATCTGAAAAAGTTGCGTAACACTTCAAAAGCTCCCTTGTGCTCCAAGTGGTTTACAGCACCTTAAAAGGTTTCCAATGATCTCAGTGAATCCTGAAGTCTCTGGCAACCCACCAGCTACCCTGAACCCCAGAGGTCACAGCTTCCTAAAGGTCCCTGATGGCCCTAGTGAAATCCTGAAGCCCCTAACACACAAAAAGGACCCAAGCATTTCAAAACGGTTCCTCCATCATCCTCTAGGTTTCCAATATCCTAGAGGTCCCCTACAAGTCCTCAGTATCCCAAGCCACTCTACAATCCCTTCATACTAGATAGGTACACTGGGTGACTCACATGACAGACTCTACAAGTGTAGCGTCCTCTAGTTGTAGTGTGCTCCAGCTCCAACACTCTGGCTCTCAAAGCCTCCACCACTGCGCCACTACCATTGCCACCACCACTGCTGCTGCTGCTGCCTCCCTCCTCACTCCCTACCCATACAAACAAAACTTCATAATTCATGGTGCTACTATAGTCCTATGGGGTTATACAGTCAATATATAAATTGCTATTAAGAACTGAATGTATATACATCAGTAAGTGTACATATATTTATGAGCAGATATGTGCATACTGTGTGTGTATGTGACAAGGCCACAGAGGGAATGTCGAGACATGTAAACTCACCTATATTGCTGGATGTCGGGCAGAGTCCATCAACATGGTTGCTGGAGGAGGTGGACAAGGTGACGGATGCCTCACATACCTCTAGACCATCGTAGCTGTACAAGACAGGTAACAATCTTTCCTTATGGACATCAATGGAGGCTCCCAACCTTTCTGAGTTTGTGCTAACATCAACCTGTCTTTTCTTTAAGGTACTATGTATTGTACTACAATAATGTAAATTATATACAGTATAGTGTACCACATACAAACTGTGCTATACTGGTGTACTGTACTCCACATAGTTGTACTGTGCATCACCAATGTACTGTAAACTATGGTGTAACTGTTGGTAACCAAGCAAAAGAATCTACCTTATACTGGGTACTAAAACTTTCCTGGTACCCTTGTTAAACAAAGAACTAGTGTAGTGTTGATCTGCTATCAAATAACTTTCTTAACTAACTTGTTTGATTACATTTCCTTCCCCTACCATGCACTTGGAAGCATTAAAGATATAAAATCCCCAAAATCAGTAAGTAATACTACTATATTATAGGAAACAATTTTTAATGAAATATTCTCAGATAGTTATCTAAATACAGATAAATCTCTTCAGCCAACATTGTGCTAGAAAGGGAATGCTGGGAACAAACACTAAAGATTCAATATCAGGCACTCCCAACTTTCTTGACCATGAGAAAAGACAGCAGAAGTGTGCACTCATCTCCTAGGACCATCAGCTGGCAGGGGTTCCTAAAATAAACCCTTAATCTGCACGAGTCATTCATCGACTCCATCCATCTGTTGCAAGGTTAACCTAACCTAACCCCTCACACCTTCAATCACGCTGTCAGACATCTCCCCCCACCAGCTTACCATCTGTCAAGCCTTCTCAACACCTACCAACGTTTTAAACTCTCACGTTTGACATCTTAACATTTATCCTCTCTTCACTTGTCTCCCTGTCCTCATTCCCCATTCTACTAATGTACAGGATTATGATGGTCATCATTTCTAATGTCTTCATCATTCACATTTCTTTATCTTGGAAAATCTGACTGAGAAGCTCAACAGTAACACGCAAACTATGCTATCATCACAGGTTGCCAGAACCCCTCACACATGGGTTCCTCCCTCCTCCTGACGAGCTATTGGCCCATCCACACATATATGTACCCCCTCCCCCCTACCCTCACATTACCGATCACTGGCGTACTCCCACCAGACTCTCCCTCCCACCCAGCCATGAATAACTTGCACACTACAGGCTGTCATTAATCACAGATGGTGCCCTTATTTACTCAATGTAAGCCTTCCATTCCATCTGACTGGTAAAGCACCTGAACTGAGAATCTCTCTCATTGCCTTTTTCTTTTTTTTCTACTTTCAGATATTTCTTTCTTTCCTTTGTCATACCTAAAATAATAATTTCTTCATACCTCTCTGTAAAAACCATTATCTTTTTTTAAGATATAACCAATCGGAATGAGTAATGTACCCAGGAGGTTGGTGCTAAATAGTTCTGATCAGGCTACGACTAAACCTTCGATAAGTGCACGACAAGAGCGAGAAGACGACCCCCGCGTTGTCCCTCACCAGGGGGTGGTTTCCGCGGCGCTGTTGTCCCTCCTGCCGGAGCTGGCGGCGTCGTGGTTGTTGGCGAGGCCCGGGTCGCTGTCCGAGCCGGCGTGGAAGCCGTGGGCGGACAGGTCGCCATCTGTGTACTGCGAAGGCCCGTATGCGTCGTTGTCGGCGTCGTCGCACACCTCCACCAACTCGTCCTCACTCCCACGCTCCACCTTCGTCCCCAGGGCTGGAACGCACCGGCTACAGCCATCAGCACGCATGGCGTATCAACATGGGTTATTTCAGCATTGTGGTCAGTAACTTAAAACCGGCCATATCATTGAATAACATGGGCTATATCAACAACCAGGCTATACCATTAAAAAATGACCTATAACATTATCAGTGCATCACAAAGAACTGAAGATCTCGGAGACAGAGAAAGGTGCATTTGGAACGCGTAAGACACCGCACTTGCTGAAGTCGGGACTAACAATTCGTTTTGTATATAAAGTATATTTTCTGTTGTCTGATGGCTTTGGCGGTTTCCACGTTCCTGATACGCTATCTTAATATTGCTCTCATTAATCTGAATGAAAGAAAATTATGTTAATCTGATGTAGAATTAAATTTCTATTGACAACGTAGCAGTACATTGCAAGGCAGTACCCAGCACCTCTTAAATACAAAACGATAACTTCAAGATACTTAAATTCTTACGCACTATTGACGCTATCTCTGAGCACTGCGGCACAGCCCTTCAACCCGACAGTAAGAGCCTGGCCCCCTCCACGTCTGGAAGTCACACTTGAAGGGGTTGAAATTATACAATGATGTGGTCTATAATGTTAAAAGATAGCTGACCTTATCTGATGGGAATTAACAATTACATGGGTCCTTGGGTAACCCGGCAAGCGGCAACACAGTTCAGTTACGACACTGCAGTAAATGACCAGCAACACTTCGAACTCGAGATTATTTTCCATGTAGCCAGTAGTAAACACTCGACTGATAAAACAAATGCAAAATATGACAGGAATAGCGTATACTCAGGAATATCGTTTATGACAATCGCAAGCAATAAAATTTACATAATTTCTCGTGTGTGTGTGTGTATATATATATATATATATATATATATATGAAGTGCGCGTGTTTTGGGGAGAGAGACACTGACAAAAATGAACCACTGAAACCTACCATGCAGCTGTCCTTCAGCCCGCAGCATCTGCGTGGCTCTGACTCGGGTCTGGCCACACCAGGTGTACTCCTCGTACTCCACGTCGACCTCGTCCTCCACCTCCACGTCCTCGTCCTCTACCTGTAAGAAAAGTCACAATTTCCCATCCTCCCGCCACAGAAAAATGTAGCCTATTACAAATAGGACGATTCACAGTTGTCACTGAAGACATTCACGATAACGAAATATAGCTTGGAGAAGCCGCTGACTCCACACGTCGCGAATTGCCTAAGAAAACATAATATATGCGTTGGCGGGTTACGTGTATGTGGCAAGAACTCTGGTAGGACGTGTGAGAAAGTTTCTGTTAGGTGTCTGAAAGACCTCACAGCCTCAAGCACTTTGACCTGGCCTCCCCTCCTCCAGGTAGTTATCAGCGACAGCCTGGGGTTAATCTACTGACGGTGAACCCAAGTTATGCCGTCTTTGGGCCAAGATTACATAAAACTGGCAGATGGAAAGATGAGACTTATATGCCATTTTTTTTCCCCCAAGCGAGGAACAGGCACCTATCTGCTGGGGAGGGGGGGGGGGGATTGACATACTCACCCGGCGAAGGCACTCGTCGATGTGGGAGTGGATGTCGTCGGAGTCGTCGGGAGAGGCCCACTTGCCGCACACGGGACACGTCACCTCCCCGTCTTGGCCTCCTCCCACTCGACGTCGCTTGACCCTCACGCGCACCTGCCTGTTGTTCTTCACCTTCTGGTACGTCTGTGGTGACGAGAACGTGGCGAGATCGGTTAAGATAATGACATCCCAGCCCACCAGGTCATGGGTGTATGTGTATACCAGCCTAGGGCGTGCGTACAATGGATGCCAGGTCGCCAGTGCACCTACGAACCAGGTCACCGGTGAACTGCAGTCCAGGTCACGGATGCACCGCAGACCAGGTCATGGGTGCGCTGTAGTCCAAGTCATGGGTAAGTCATAGCCTAGGTCACGAAATCATACTCTTCTCTTACGGAATGGCCTCAACGAGGACGTGTTGCTGGAGATACTCTCATGAAACATAAAAAAAATACAGTACTGTGTGATCTGCATTACGTATTTTCTCTTTTTTAAGATTAGACAAAATTATCATTACGATAATTTGCTACAGACTAAGTAGCACACCAACACCTCACTTAACTCCTCTCGGCTCCCCAGATGGGCGTGTTTAGAGCCCAGTATAGTACACCAAGGGCCAACTGTGGAGGGGGGTAAGAGAGTTGGTGGCGAACACTTGTGAGGAGGCGCTGACACGTGAGAGGGGAGTGAGTACTGATGCCTCTCCCTCATCCCCTCCCACAGGCAAGACCTCCCAGTGGCGGGCGGCCACCACCTCCACCACCACCACCGCCTCCGTCTGTCCGCACCGCCTCACTCCTCCCTTGAGCCCACAACAGCCTGCTAGCCAGCCAGCCCCCCGGGACCTCCAACAGAGCGGTGATGCAGCAAAACATCCACTTTCGTACGTGTAGTAAAAAAAAAAAAATGCTGTGGCACAACAGCTGGGACAGCAACCTCTTCAACAGTCAGGCTATATGGATCACTCGCTGTCTGTCCTCTGCGACAACAGTAGAGGTTCCTGCCAGCGTCAGTAGGGTGGTCACCTAATGTGCTGCGACCCTTGGGCACGACGGACCAGTCCTCTGCCTCGACGCTGCACCCAACCAAGGTTCGCGCCGTCAGACTGAACTAAGGGGGTTTTAATCTTTCTTTTAAAGTAGTGCCAATCTACCCGGCCAGCATACGAGGGTACGCGTTCTGCTGTCAGAACTGACGGCCAAAATAACCTGTACAAGCTGTGGCGCGATGAAGCACCTAAACACGTACCCCCCGTGGCCTGTCGCAAACTACGTAGTCTTCAGCGCGGAAAATGTTCCAAAACGCCTCAGTTATGGGGAAAAATATATGTGAAGGAATTTCACTTAACAACGAGACAAACGGAACAGCCAAGGAGAGTTTCGGAAAGCATTCGGAGTGATTATTCTGGATGACCACACATAATGCGTTTTACGAATATCTATGAACACACAGTGAGACGAGACAGAACTAAACTGATACTCTTGCTCAACTTACAAGTCACTTAATACCTTATACCTTGCGTATACCTTATGATGGTTCTGATCCTCTAACCCAGAGATCAGTCGGGGGGCCTTATCACGGTTTCTGGGTCTCCTACCGCCACAATAGTCTGTCTGGAAGGACCTTGTCTTCCCTGACCTTACAAATACCTTCATATGGTTTCGGGGATCTTCCACCTCCCCACGACGGTCCGGGACCCTCACCTTACGTATTACCTTGCGATGGTTATGGAGGTCTTACATAACTCAGGCTTCTGTTCTGGCCTCGATGTTGTCTCGTAACCGCGGCGTTCTCCCTTCCAGGAATGAACGAGGGAGTACTAAGCTTTAAATCGCCCTCTTCCACACGCCATACGTGTGGCGCAAAGGACACGACGAGGATATTGACTGACCCATCCACCCTAGTCTCTACAACGCTAGTGGAGTCTTCCCATCACCACTGGAAAACTGCTGGCGTTCCACGCAAGTCACCTGGAGGTTGTGTTCCCTGGGTAAGGTGTTGCCTAGATTTTTTTTTTTTTGTAAACGATTTTCTTTGTTCAAACTTCCACTGAAAAGATTTCTGAGGAGTGTGCGTTCTCCCCTGGACGTTTCCGAATCGCCATCTTTCAGAGGGATGGATTTCCTAGAGCTACTCCGACCTGACGAAGACAAAGACCTAAACCGCTGCAAGCCAAGAGAAGGTACTCACGGGGGGCCGGCCCAGGGTCGAACCCCGGTTGCGGCAGTCGGTTCACAGTCAAATCCAACCGGTCATCCGTCCTAAAGGGGTTGGCGTACAGTCGTGCTCAAAAGACTAAGTTCTCGGATGCTTACCTCCCAACCTGTCCCTCGGCCTTGGCTTCCCATAGGCTGACGTGTCCTTGTGGGGAGTGCAGCGACGGCGCCCTCTGACGACGACGATGACGACGATGACGAGGGCGTGCTATTATTACTGCTGCTGCTGCTGCTGGCGGGGGTGGAGGCGGTGGGCGTCCGCTGTGAGAGCGGGCGGGACTGGGGGAGCCGGGTCAGTTTGTCCAGCTCGTGGGTCAGGTGGGCGTCCATCTCCCCAGCACGAATGGTCAGCCCACACACAGGGCAGCCAGAATCCCCAGGCCGAGACTTGCGTCCTGGAGGAGAGGAAAAAGACAAGGTTATTACCAGGTTAAAGGCACCCTGGGGGAGGGATAAGTTACCATCATATTACGACTACCTGGGGGCTAGGCGTGTCCTGGGGGAGGAGAGACCACACATCACCAGCTTAAGAAAACCTAGGTTGAGGCTTGCGTCCTGGGGAGGAAAAAGACCATGATAAGAGACCATGGCGAGCAACATCTACATCCTGGGATAGGAAAAGGACTAAATTAAGAAACCCTGGGGGTCGGGGAGACTTGCGTCCTGGGGAGGAAAAGGTTATCACAAGGTTAAGTCGAACTGGGGAGAAACTAGCGTCTTAAGAAAGGAAAGGGCTTGGTCATTACCACGTTAAGACAACCTGGGGAGGTTCTTACGTCCTGGGGAGGAAAAGGTTAGGTTATTACTTGTTCAAAACAAAATGAAGATCACAATCATTCCAAAGTTGAAGTAAATTTGCACTGAAAAAGCACGTGCGACAAAAGCAATTATCACCAAATGATACGTAAATCAAAAGTATCAAAATGTCATTTAGAAATATTTTTATAAAAACTCTATTACCCAACAGCCTTTGTAAAATGAGAGGTACCTATTGAAAAACAGGTGAAACAATGCAATGAATTTCGACCACTGTCCTAGAGCCTCCCAACCAGGAATGAAAATGGTTATAATGATTAAATATTTCCTTTGAAGGAGTTGTTTTCCATGCAATTTTCCTGATTTCTTTTTTTTTTTGTTCCATCTCTATAAGTCAAGAAAGTATAAGCTCTGGAGTGAAACATCCTACTGGGTCCACAATACTATGGAAGTGCTTAAATACTCTGAAGACTAATTAACATCCACTGGACCTCACTGGTGCTTCAGAGGTTTACACTGTTAAAGAAAAAGAAATTAGCCGATCAGTGAACCCATGCACACCACTAAACATAACCATCGAACCTATGTACACCACTGGACAGATGAACATCGAACCCATGTATACCACTAGACAGATGCATGAACTGAAACCCGCAAACCGACGACGCACACCAAGCCTCTCTCGCTGTCAACTCCCAACACAGACCCCGCTTTAACCCAGCCACTTAAACCGTCATACACCTAATAAATGGCTGTATTACCGCTGCCTTTACGAGTGTCCGTGCGTG
>JAUUDW010031151.1:0-10522 GCA_032361385.1 Panulirus guttatus | reverse complement strand
ATGTAATATCAGAACTGAAAAAATTAATTCAAATACATAATTTATATTTCCACACTAATATAATTAAAAGATCACATGTAATATCACAAGAGGAAAAAATGAATTGAAATACTTCATTATTTAAATTTCCACACCACTGCCTCAGAAATAAAACTCTTGGAAAGATACGTTCCATATGTTCTCTTTGGTATCAAAGTTATGAACAGAATTTAGATGCAGAAACAAAACAAACAACAAGTTTGGCAGAGACCTTGATCTTCGACCTTAAAATCAATATAGAACTTCCTTGTCCTATGGGAAAGACTAACGTAAAATGGTGATGAAATCCATCCTTTCAGTCATCAAACAGACACAAAATCATCTCCAAAATCAACTCAAGAGTTCAGAAATATCCTTGACCTTTGACTTTTAACTCCCAAAAGTAATAGCACTCTTTTTTTTTTCTCCAAAGTTCATACCAAATTCCAATAAAATTACACAATGGATTTTGCAGTTATCCTACAGAAACTACTATACTTTGGGGGATGGCCAGTTGGAAATACAGACAGAAGAAAGGAAAAAACTCACCATATGGCACCCCAAAACTTTGTTTTGAGGGGCCCTAATTAAGGAAAGCATTATGCCTTCTTGAAAAACATATGTACAGTATATCAATAAAGATATCTACAAAGAGCAAAAAGACTGATGCTTCACACAGTAATGCCCGAATATCACCAACCTCAATGTACATGTTGCCATGTACTTCTGACATTGCCGTCTTTGGCAATCCTGAGCGTAAATGAAGACCATCACAGTTTTGGGAAACCACATGTCGCACAATACCTTGCTGGTAAAGTGCAGATAAAGCCATGTGTGTTAGTGTAGGTTCTGCAGCTGACAAGTCATGGTCCCTGAAATTACAAGAAAGATCCCATTTACATAACTGCAAGAGTACTAGCATTCCCAATGCCTTAACTTTCTGTTTTAATACAGTAATGTAATACCTTGAATACTTCTACTAACTGCTCTGAAGTATTATGTTACTTTTACTGGTAAATATATCAAGACAATGATTACAAAAATCATAAACTTCAAGAAATCCTTATGTAGAAATATATAATTACAGAAATCATAAAATCAAAATAACCCTTAGAGAGAAATATATGATAATTTTTCAGTCACTGAGAAGATAAAGTTGCAGTTCAAACCAAAGCTGTATATGAAGTGAATCTCCATTCCATGACTTCATCAATGATAATTATTCATATTTCTTCACTTCCTTGCATAATCTGATATCATACACAACACAAGTAAGGTCTTCCTCACCTTTGGCACTCAAAATGACCAACATATGTATTGCTTTTGTCCTACTTTTATAATTACAGTCAGTCATGTGACTAGCATTCTTAAAAGACCTTTAAAGATTTAAATCAACTCAGACCAGTCTTAAAAGTCTTCTACATACAAACCCAATACATAGCTATAAAATTTCCTCAATACAATAATACTGTCTTGTGATCTGAATCAGAAATATCATACAAATAAAAATAAATGTAACCTAAGTGTGTATGTGACTCAGATACAATCCCACCAGCATTGCAGAAATACCACATTGATAATCACAAAATAATTTATCTACATACAAGTATCTAAAAAAAAAACAATCATAAAGGGTCAACACTGATGACAGGTAATGGTAACATACTTGTACCAAGGTTCACTAGCTACAAAATGGGAGTACAGTACTACAGGACATTTTGGTTATGCAAGGCTGAATTTATCAACTTCCTAAACTTTTTTGTATAAAATCACACACCATAATACTTAATGGTGATGTCATGAGACCTCAGACAAAAATGAAAATCAAACTGCAGACAAGTAGCTCCTTGCAAACATTATATGTCTGTGTAAAGGGGCTAAGGCCATGAGACATTGATCATTCAACCCCACATTCTATGAACTCCACTGTTTCACACAAAAGTATTCAAATGTTTTCCCAGACTACTCCTTATTCCCTGTATTATCATTATCATTATCATTACAGAACCGTAAGACTCCCTTTATGGGGCTTCTGCAACTTTAAGGCTGTATGGCACACAGAAGCAAGGAAATGATGGGCTCTTCTTGACTGAGATAGTACTCACTGAGGCTTTACTCCTGCAAAGTGATGATGATACAGCCTCACTGAAGGCAGGCTTCCGGTCAAGTACTTTCTCACAAGCAAGTACAATTACTTTTGAAATTTGCTATGGTACAGAGTCCGCAAAAAAACTTGTCCACCTCCCCATACATTGTCAAAGGTGATGTCAGACTTACATTTAAGTACTCTGTCATCTTTTTTGGCCTTGATTACTAGCTAGGCATAGAATTGGCAAGGTTTCTTAAGTATTATAGGTCCATGTTTTGGGTCCATTGAGTCTTTATCTCCTGGATGAGGTGAGGCACTGATGAAGCGTTGCAGGAAGCAGCAGCCTGACTGTGCATTCTGAGCACCCAGTGCACCTAGAAATCTCGTGGTGTACCCACATCCTCTTGATTCCAGGTGAGAATCAGGGTTTTTCTAGTTACAAATGTTAGAACCAACCATCTAAAAGCAAAGGTGGAAGAAATACAACACCCAGAAATGAAATTCCTAAAATGAAGTGGCTGCCAGAAAGACAGAATTTTGGATGTGCATGTGCTGAGAGGGGCAGCTAGTGGGATGTCTAATCATCATTGGTAGAAGCAAGGGTGAAGGATGGTAATGGCTTTCAGAAAGAGGAGGGTGATGAAAGTGAGTAAGCTTGGAAAATACACTTTTGTGAAGAAATACCATGAAAGATTGATTGCAGAATGGCAAAAGGTGAGAGTACATGAAGCTTGGGGAGTGTGTGAGGAATGGGAGGTATTCAAGGAAGCATCATTGACATGAGCAAAAGAAATGTGTGGCATGCAAATGGTAGATGGTGGTCATGTAAAAAAGGGTAGTTAGTGGTGTGATGACAATGCTATATTGCTTATGAAAGAGAAAAAAGAGGTGTATGGGTGTTAACTGCAGGGAAGAATGTAAATGATTCACACCATCCCATTTGCTAAAGCTCTCTCACTCTGCATGATACCTCCTTCAAAACACAACAAATCCAGCTTCCTATCATCAAACACATTCAGCAGTCCTTCCAAATACTCACTCACTCTCTTTTTCACATATTGTTTGCCTGTTACCAGTTCCCCAACTATTCTCATTAACATAACTGAATTACAAAAGCAAATATAAGTTCCTCTCCTTTGTTGTTGCATACAAATTATATCCTCAATACCCTGGATACCCTGGTGTTCCCTTATTAACACTGGTATCTAAGACATACCCAATATCCAAGCCCTTCTGCAGTAATGTCCATATGCCGTTAGGGCCACGGTAATCAGGAATTGAGGCAGCCGTAGATATGCCAGCACCAGTATACACCACAAGAAATTCTGCATCGTGAATTGCCTGAAAAGGACAACAAAAACTAAAATGTGAATGTATCCTGAAATGGTTAAACACTAATAATTTTTCTAAACACCACACGAAACTTTAATGAATTTTTCCTTCACAGGACATCCATAACACTGAAAAGAGAAAGATCCACATACACATAAGACCTAGTGGCCAACCTCTTCACACCAGTGAGACAAATGGCTTGTGATGTCTAAGATGTTCCACAGAAAATATTTCTGACTGCAGAGGGAAAATTACTAATAGACATGCACTAAAAACAGTAAGACTTATCTGAATAACACACCAATGAACAGTCTCTAAAATTAGACCCCAGTGACCAATGTCTACAAACCAGTGAGGTAATAGGCAACATTATGTGTCAGAAAGATGGGAAGGTCAAGAGATATGAAGATATAAGAGACTCAATGATTACTACAGGAGTAAGGAGAAAGTGGCCATCACAGGATCCCACCACCTTGTGCTTGGCCTTTATGAGGTTCCTAAGAACAGACTACATAACAACTGGGTCTAATTTCTGAAGGTGTAATCCTGGGGAGATGGAGAATTTTGCAGATGACAGTAAAGAGCTAGTATATTTTCTAGCATATTTTGAGCTTAGACTATACATCATATTGGAGCATAATGTGTTAGTTACCATGCACTGTGTAATATTTCTTTATGTATTCTAGTTATTCACCACCTTTGCTATGCCCATGTAAGAATCATAAGGAGAATGAGATAAAAAGTTCAGGAGAACTAACAAAATGGACCTCCATGTCCTTTTCTCTTATCTCAAGGTGAGGAAAAATTGCCCAAACTTGCTAACCACACCCTCCCCTCCCACAAATTTTTAGTGTACACGTTACAATTCTTCTAAATATATTCTTATTATTTACCATTAATACTGTACCTGTGTATGGAAAAGTTCAGAACAGAAAGAAACAAAATTTCCATGTTCCAGACATGTTGGCCACACCCCCTTCCCTTGCACACTCAGCACTCCACCACGGCAACACAAAAATAGTTAGTTATATTCCTTTTTGTGTATTTCCTTTTACTTTTCACACATAGTAATGTACATTTCTGGATGTATCCTGCCACCTAAGTGCTAAGCAAGTTAAATACAACCCATGTCTTCCTACCTGAGCTAACTGTTCACACTTGGCTTGAAGAATTTCTCTTGTATCTTCTTGCTCTGTCTTCCGTGATTGCCAAACTGCACGACGCTCACGCCTTTGACAAATTAAAATGTTAAAAAGAGGAACTTTACAATTTGATTTATGTCTGAAATATGCAGTCATCATAAAGAAAGAATACTGTATAATACATTAAGAATTTCATCATAAAGAAAGAATGCTGTATAATGCATTAAGAATTTCAAAAGGTTAAATTGAGAAAGGGAAGCAGGTATTGCATAGCAAAGAATTTTATCTGTGCTCATACTAGCAACCAACACAACTTTATCTCTCAACTATATTCAACTAATATTCTGATGGGTCATATTCCATACAAATAATGTACAAACCTTTTATAGAACTGTTCCACTAGCTCAGGATTCTCTTCTAGTACTCGTTTATCATCTAATGTGAGTGAGTCACGCTTCTTCCTCAAAATTGATGAAACCTGCAATAACACAAGTAAAATCAAAGAAAAATAAACCTACACTTATCACATCCCTCATAATCTTTACACAATCTGCAAATTTAGGCAGGAGTCCATTTCTCTGGTTAGTTATTCAAATAGATAAAAAAGGGCAATGATCCTAGAAAAGGACCCTTTGGTACTACACTGGTGACCTCAATACATTTAAAAAAGGCTCCTATAACATGCATCCTATGTTTTCTTCCATTTTCATAATCTTCTTTCCACTCTATTAGTGTCCCCTTTATTCCTGCCTAGTGATCCTGCTTTTAAATCCAGCTCCTAATCCATACTGAGTCAAAGTTCTTCTGGCGGTCCAGATACACACAATCCACCCTGTCTTCCCCTCTAAGAGTGTTGTGCAAGTGTAATTAAATACCTGTTTGAAAAGTATGGGGAAAGAGCTGTACAGTCATTGGGCTCCATATTCTGAACTGTCTATGCCAGTATCATTCACTGATTTTTGAGAGGGAGCCACTTTGGTAAAACACATTCACTGGAAGAGCTGCATCTGACATACGTATACTTGTGAATATCTCTCTTTTTAAACCAGGTATTCCCAATCACCATTTTTTTTTTTCAGCACACAAATCCACCAGCTCTTCACCATTTCCATTTACAACACTAAGTAACCCATGTGCACCAATTATACCCTCAACTGTCACATTACTCACCTTTGCATCCAAATCACCCATCACTAATACCCGGTCTCATGCACCAAAACTGCTGACACACTCTCTCAGCTGCTCCCAAAACAAACAACTCTCAAGATCTTTCTTCTAATGACCAGGTACATAAGCACCAATAATCACCCATCTCTCGCCTTCCAGTTTCAGTCTTACCCACATCAATATAGAATTGACTTTCTTACACTCTGTCACACACTTCCACAACTCCTGCTTCAAAAAGAGTGCCACTCCTTCCTTAGCTCTTGTCCTTTCATCAACTCCTGGCTTTACTCCCAAAACATTTCCAAACCATTCTCTGACTGTGACTTTTGCCTTTGATCTCACCTCATGAAAATATGTATTTTATATAAAAATTACTATATCTATTACCATTATCATTATCATTTTTTGAGAGACATGCAATGAATACCACTGGTCTACATCATCAAGTAGCCTTTTAAACCTTTGTAAACTGCTTGAACTCACTGCCTCATTGGTTACTTAATTACAATCATCCAACATCCTAACACTAAACCAGTACTTCTTACCAACCTTTCTAAGTTTCCTTTTACCTAGCTTTTTGTTATGGCCTCTAGTCAGTCTGATGCTGCATTTCTTGAAGAATTATTTCCAGTCAGTATCATCCAGGTGATTTAGTAAGTTGAAGACTGTTATCAGGTTCCCCTCTCTCTCTTCTCAGTGGTGAACAGATTTGTAGACCTCATTCTCTCATTGTAAATCAATTCTCTTAATTCAGGTATCATCTTCATTGCTCTCCTCTATACTCTATCAATCAGGTCTTTGTTCTTCTTTAGGTGATGTGACTAGACTTATGAGGCACAATCCAATTTTGGTCTGGCATACTTAGGGAATAATTCTACAAGCAAGTCCTAACCAGGCGACACCAAATCGTCTGCTTTTAGGAGAGCCACATTGGAATTACTACCCCTAACATATGTTGTACCACAGGGCACCAAGATGGGGCCACTTTGCTTCCTCATCCTTATCAGTGATGCAATGAAGGACACAAACCACCGTTGGAAGTAAGTAGATGACTCCACCTTTCAGAAATAAATTCTTTCAGTGCACATAAAACAAATAATAAAACATAAGCAGTGACAACTCACTTGACACTCAGGCCTTACTCCAGCACTATACAGCATGTTTTGCTGAAACATTTACAAAACTTCACTATCAGCAATAACTATCAGAGTAAAAGTATTAGATGAAATAAAATTATTTGATTTTTTCACTGTTATAGGAATATCTCTGAAATTATAAGGTTAAACAAATTTCCTAAAGAGCTTGAAAACCTGAGATTCAAAGAGCTGGAAAAGAAACCTATGAAAGAATTCATATGATTAACTATTCTCCTAATGTGGGACTCTGGCAGCAGCTAGGGTCGATGTCAATTCTCCAGTCTCTCTCACACACACATTCTTGCTGCTTATTTCCTGCTAGATAATATTCATATTGAGGCCTCCTTTCATTGCGATGAATTCTCATTGCTTTATATCTACTTGGACTGAATTTTATCAGTCACGTATCAGACCAACTTTGGATTCTGTCTAGGTCCACTTGCAAGATGATGATTGCAGTCCTCCTAATTTACCACTTCTCAAACGCCCTTTGCATCATCATCTAACATTCCGGGTAGAAGTCCTTAGCTTCTGGTAAATGAGTTACTTAGGTCAAGGAGAGTAATGGCCCCAGAACAGAACCTTGCAGAACTCCAATGGTGAACTCAACCCATTTCAAGAAGGCTCCTCTAAATTGCATCCTTTGTTCCCTTCTACAGAGTTTATCTTCAATCCATTGAAGGAGTCTCCCCCTTATTCAAGCCTTGTCATCTAGCTTTTTAATCAGTCTCCCATTCAGTATAATGTTAAATATAATTTTGAACAGTCAAGGTACAAACTGTCCGCCTAGCCTTCTCTTTTGTATAAGACAGATAACACGCTCTCACAGAAATCTTGGAGGTTTGTGACAAATGACCTTGTTTCCCTAAAACTAAGTTGTCTTTCCCTTAGCTAATTTTTCCAATGCAGGAAGTCATCCATATTCATTCTGATTATCTTTTCCAGTAGCCTACAGACAACACTTGTCAGGAAGACTGATATGTTGTTCAATGCCTCTTCCTGATCTTTCTTAGAAGAAGGTATGATGTTTGCCCTTTTCTCCAGCAACATTTCAATAGTATTTTAAGTGGTTTTTCAAGCTTATTTCAAAGCACCTTCAGAAAATATGGTGAAATTTCATTAGTACCAGTGGCCTTGTATGTGTCAAGACCCTTGTGTATTGAAAATGTCTGCTCATGAAATTTCATTACTCTCTTAAGACCTCACAATTCCAACTCACAGGTGTTGGGACTACTGTGTCTTCCACTGTCAAAACACTTTTGAACTTGTTATTCCCTTCCTCACATACCCTTTCATCATCATCTACAACTCTTCCCATGGAATCCTTTAGCCTAATTAGTCGCTCTTGCACAAACAATTTACTTCAGATGAATTTATGGAAGAGTTTTGGATGTTCTCCTGCCCTGTCCATAATAGATTGTTTAGAGCTTCTTTGTTTCCATTCTTATCCTGCCATAATTGTTCCTTGCTCTCTTATATCTCACAAATTATGGCAGACTGGAGTGCTATCTACATCTTTGTCACACGACATGTTGAAGCTCATTTGCTTTTGGGCATCTATTACTGAATAATTCCTCCCTCTTTCTAAACCTTCCCTCTGTAGTTGATGCTAGAAAAAGCCATGTTCAACTCCTTCATGGCAAATTTCACAGAACCTTTCACTCCAAAACCTTGGTTTCTGTCAACCAAATTCCATTTCCCAATTTATAATGCTGTTGTAATTGCTGAAATCTGTGTGGTTTCCACGATTTTATCTCCTATCTGAATCCTGCTTCAACTCTGCATTTTTTACATCCTCACCTACCACAATCAAACATACGCACTCATAATCACTTTTCCCAATTGCTACATCAACTATCCTATTCTCAATATTGATGATAATTCATGTGAAGATAAGATTTAGTAAAGATGGTATATCAATCCCTTTTGTCCTAGCATGTTCTTGGACACGCTTGGAAAGGAAGGTATTTGGCAGATACTCTACAAACCTGTACCTTTTTGTCACCATAGGAATCCAAATTCCTCCAGTCTTTCTCTTCAAAGTAGAAATTTCCACTGTTATTATTTTACCATCTCTGAGAAGTGCATGTTCTACTCCTTCTTGTACCATCTTGGTTGTACCTTCATTGTTATCATTGTGTATCTGTTCAGAATTGATAAAGATGTTTGTAGGATTATATAACATCAACACTATGTACTTCGTTCCAACAGTTGATTTAACCTTTATGTAATGTGTGAGTTGTCCAACTTCCACTATTTCCTGTATCTTTAGGCAATCTCTTATTAGGAAGGATAATGCTCCTCCTCCTCCTCCTTTGTCCTCTCAATCTCTTCTTACTATCATATATCCCTCAAAACAAAATGAGAGATATTCTCTATTAAGTTTTATTTCCACAACTCCAACAATATTATGTGCATTTTCCTTTATACAATCCTTAAATTCCAGCTTTTTACCATTTATGCTAACCCATCTACATTTGTATACATTACTTTCAATCAGACATTACCATCACCGAACTTACCTGCTCTCTCTGTGGTGCTATGAGACTGCTCTGTCCTCTAGCCTTATTTGGTATCCCTTGTTTTTTGCACTGACCGTATTCTATGCTGTTCTCCCTCTCTTCCCTCAGTCTATTGCATATGATGAGTACCCAACTGAGTTCCACCTTATCATTATGTTTCTTAGCCAGCCTAAGTACCCCATAACTAGATGATTCTGAGTGAAACAACCATATCTGGTTGTCCCTTGCATCTTGATTATAACCACCAATACTTTTTTATCAAAACTGTGTCCGGCAATTATTTACCCTCCAGTTATACTTTATCAAGCATTCCTTGTTTCATATTAACTACAAAGTGTGGGATGGGAGTTCTTCACTCATGGGGCTCCATTTCATGAACTTTCTTCAACCTATGACCAAATTCTGCCATTACGCAATGTTAGTGTGTAGCACTCACAGCAGGAAACGTTAGAATAAAAAAGGCACTGTGAGATTCATGCTGCCATATCTTGTGTGTATAAAGAGAGTGTGTGTTTGTGGATTGAATGTATGAAAGTGTGTGTTTGTGAGTGGATTCTTTAAAGACTCTGACCATTTCACAGTTCTCAGAGAAAAGTGGAGATATGATGTTAGGAAGAATGGAGAGGTAAAAGTGTTGGGCAAGCAAGAAGATGAATCAGAAAGAATGTAAGGAAGAGTATGAACGAAGGTTTTGATGTAAGCGCAGTAAATGTAGTAATGCAGTCATGTGTGAATGAGGTGTTTAAAATGTCTAGAGAAAAACTATTGAAGGTTGTCGAATTAGTAGTTGGATATAAGGTAGTGAGATATACGAGTTAAAAGGAGAATGCATGGTGGGCAGAAGAGATCAGAAACGCTGTGGAAGAGAAGTAAAAGGCATATAGTAGATTGCTCGATAAGAATGTACCAGTGAAAGTTCAGCAAAGGAGGGAAGAATATAAAATATGTAAGCAGAATGTTAAGAAGCTGTTAGAGAAAAGCAAAGAAAGAGTAAATGAAGATTTTGGAAGTAAGTTAAGTGAAGAGTTTTAGGATAATAAGAGTATATTCTGGAAGGAGGTGAAAAAGCAAAGAGGTGGAAGTGTGGCACAGTCAATGTGAGAAGTACGGATGGGG
>JAUUDW010031040.1:6626-17119 GCA_032361385.1 Panulirus guttatus | reverse complement strand
GGGTTTCTGGAATGTGAGGTAAACATAGCACCTGTTGCTGAGGCCATACCGGACCTGTGTGGGGGAGGGGGGGAGGGACACGTGACATGGGTGATAAACAAATCCCATTGCCATGGTGACAGGGAGCGTCGCACGCCTCTCACACCTGAGTACCTGTCAGCCGGAAGAGCTTTGCTCAGAGATCAGTTTAAGCCCCTGAGAACGACGGTATACGACCCTCTAGCGCATACATGCCCCACCCGCCCGGACCAGGTCGAAGGCCAAGCCGTCTTCATACCCATGTATGGGCCTTACCATCATCACAGCTTAGAGTCGTAACGTCATACTAAACGGTCGAACTGCCTCACGCTAAGCTAGAACACACACACACACGCAATGGGTTAGATACACATCTAAAGATTTGCCCATAAGATGTAATATATTTTTGACAATTCCTTGCTCGGGTGGATCTCATCTTTGGAATGGGTTGTGCTCGCGGCGCGCCGGTGGGGCCGTAGAATGAGCTAGTATCCCCCAGTCGTTCTCTATGATACACGATCTCGGTCTTCGCAACACAAAACCTTGAAAGCCAGGCTGTAACCTTTAATATATTGGCTTTGTCTTTCCCTAGATAACCGAGAAATATCTTCACTCATGATGTAGATTACTGAGGCACTGTTCCTGGACCTCTGTTCACTCGATTCCTTCTTTCACGCCACCGCCCACAGGATGGGTAAGGGTGAACCATAAACAGGCCACTTTTTCGCTAAAAAATATAAAATCGTTTTCTTTCGCTTGTAGACTGAAACAAGGCGCATGAACAATCTAATTATGATCACAGCTACTGAGTCAGTCAGCAGCCACCGAGTGTGAGGCTGCACGTCTTTTAACTAACTATGGAAAAAAGATCTGGTCTTTGTTAGGACGATGCCTAAAGCTGTGCTCGGACCTTGTATGGTTGGTTTCCGCGTTGGACATCTATATGCCGGAAGAGTAATTTGTCGGAGAATAAGTCAGAGAGCACTTCACGTTGTGTCTGTTGGATAAAAAAGAATTAAACCTATAAACATAATACTGTAATTACAAGCATACAATGTCTAGTGACGGAGCAATTTACGAAGAGACTTTGTGTTACGAATGATGAAGAGAATGCAATTTTTACTGATTAGCAGTGGTTCAGCGAATTGCACAATAGAATCACAGAATAGTCCAATTGAAACAATATGCTGCTTAGACACTTAACACTTCAAAGTTTTACAGCATGAATTATCAGATTTATAAAGAGCACCGTCATACACGGACAATGAAACTAAGTAACGTGATCTAGGACAGAGAAAGTGATCTGTGTCACAGACACATAAACTTTACACTAGTGTTTTTCGTCAGTTTCTCTTCTTATAACCGAGCAAAGAGGCTCTCTGTATACCATATGAAGTATTAAGTTCTCGATTGCATTCCTTTGCTGTACTGAGCAGTCAAATTCGACAGAGCCAAAAGATAGTACTTAACCAAAAAGTAAAGAGGCTCGTTGAAGCGATCTAGTGAGTGTTGTTGACGAGGCTTGGGTTGATAAACAGAAGCAGCACATTACTGTTTATTACAGTTTAAATACAGTTATGGATGTCCTGTCGGAGGTGAATACATTGGGAAGCACGAGGAGTAATACCATAGGTGTATTTTACATATTTCTTCTACTCCCTACAGTTACTTTAGTTGAGGAAGCTTGTTAGTGGAAAAGCTTCTGAATAACTCATAGATTTGTAAGGAGCAAAAGTTGTGCTTGAAAACAAAGGGTTGGTTGGTAACGCAAAGGTCTTTAAAGAGAACATGAATATGTAATACAGGCATGGCTCGAAATGGGGGATGGCATCCCCCTTGTTAACTCAAAATCAAATTATCATCTCGCTCGTTGTCTAAATAAAGGAATGTCAACCCTTTGTTAACACAGAAGCAAATGACCATCCTCTTTTTTTAAGTGAATGAAATAATCTTTAACTTCAACCTCAAAATTATTGAGCTAATGATTTTGCTACGTATCTTACTGCATTATGTACCGTCATAATTACTTTATCATCACACTTTTCGCAGAAGGACACCACCGTAACCTCTACCTAAACTAGTGACTGCCTCTTTGTTCAACTCTTACAATTCGAGCACTGGATACAGGTACATACAGTAGTTCAGTAGGCTGTAACTGGAGGCAGAAGCTTGCAACACAAGCTTGTTATTTTACGTTGTTGCTATACAGAAAAAATTGTCGGAACTGTATCCACCAGACTCTTCATCGACCTACGCAGAACCTAAGGTGTATGATTCCTCAGATATACAGAGAGGTGGATTACTGAGTCAGAAAACAAGAGACAGTATTACCCCACATGCTGTACATATCAGTCCCGGGGGCTGAGCCACGGACCAGCACCAGCTGCGTGAAGTGCGTCACATAAGTAAACCCTGTGTCTGCCTTTGGATGGCATTTGATCCCGTAATCTTCTTGTGGAGCAAAGGGCCTGACTCTTGCTAGATTCCTGCAGTCAGACTCTTTATTTCTAAAGGATATCAAATCCCGCCCGAATATGTCTGAAACGCGACCTTTGCTATCTTTCCCATCGCCTGGCTAATGAATAGGCCACTGGTCCCGGGCGGACAAATAACGTAATTGAAGACTGACAGACACATAAATGTAAAAGGCCCTTTAAAAACATACTCAATTATAGGCTACAATGGCCGTCTGCGAATACCAAGGCTGTGTAGCTTGGCGCTGGGCTCCCTTGTTGGCATTCAGGGAACAGGTCACTAAACAGCGTACTGTGTTACTAGCGGGACGATAACGAGGGTAGCGTCCGTCAGGCCGCTTCTGTCTCCCGTCGGACAATGGTGGACGGTGCTCACCCGCGGCGCCCCGGAGTTGCCCTGCCCGGTCTGGCTACAAGACCCTCGCACGCTCACGTTTTTTCTTCTTCTTTTTTTTTTTGTCCGTCTCTCGTTAAAGATTTCTCAAAATTGTAGTTGGCTGTTGGCTTTGCGGAGATCCGGGATGATCTTTGGTGGTGGCGGCGACGGCGGCGCAGCGGGCGACGCGTCCAGCGGAGCTCGGTGCCGCGATGGTCACTTGTCAGTGGAGTGCGGGGCATAATCGAGGGCAATCAGCGGGCGCGGGGGGAGGTCATTGTTTAGCGTGTGGAGCTAGGGCGGGGGGCGGACGACCCGCGGGGACCACTCCGCCCCAACAAAGCCACCAATCACTCACCAGCACGGCCGCCCCACCAGCCCCGCGGGGCGCCGTTTTTACCGCCATGACCGCCCCGGCTCCGGTGTCCCTCGCCCCCGTCGGGGCACCGCCGCCGTTTGTTTAGCCACCCACAAAAACATCCCAACCAATCTGTAGACTCATCTGCCCTGACGCGTCTCACAGCAGGGCCTGCAAGCGGCCGTGGGGACGTGGGTGCCCTTGGGAACATGAGGTGCCCATGGAAACATTGAGTGCCCATAGATACATGGAGTGCCCACGGGGACATGAGCTGCCGGGAGAAATGGAACGCTTGGGGAACAAGAGGCACCCATGTGAACATTGGGTTGCCCACAGGAACATGGGACGCCCACGCTGATACGGGACCCCAACGCTGATATGGGGCACCCACGGGCCCATGAAGTGTCCATGGAAACACTGGACACCCACGGGGACGTGGGGCCCCTGTGGAGACATGAAGACCACGAAGTCATGGGACGCTCATGGGGACATGGATGCCCATGAAGACATGAGGCGCTCACGAGGACATGGAGCAACCATGGCAACATGTGATGACCACGGGAGCATGAGGTGTCCACGGGAACACAGACTGTCCATAAAGACATCAGGCACCCATGGGGACATGGAACGTGGATGAAGTCATGGGGCAACCACGGGGACGCTCAAAAGAACATGGGACGTCCACGAGGACACGAGGTACCCTAAAGAACATGGGAAACCCAAGCAGATATTGGACAACCAAGGGAACGTGGGATGGCCACGGAGACGTGGGCATCTGAAAAGCCCATGGGGACAGTGGACATCCATGGGGCCATGAGGAACATCAAGGGGAAATGGAACACCCACAGGAATATGGAACGTCCACGGGGACATAGGGCTCTCGCGTGAGCACTTGGCCTACCTAGATGACGGGTTGCCCACGGGAACACGGGACTACCCTGCTAGTGCTAGTAACCTCCACCGTTCTGGGGCTATATCAACGTTAGCATCATCCACAATACCGCAATACTGTCGCAGAGTTACCGCCGCCCATCATACTACACCCTTAACATAGAGTCTGGTCTGTGGACGTAAGGAAAGACCCTTGAACCACAAGCAACGAAACGAAAGTTGCCATGACCGCGTTAGATCTTATTGCATGTCTGTTCAGGTTGTCAAGCAGAGGGATAGATTTCCTGTGTTTAGTTAGGCATGTAAATAGCCAGTGGGACTTTCCAGACTGAAAAAAAAGCAAATGCTTTGGATAATATTACTTCAGAGATAGTTATATATGAATTCAGCTCGTCAAAAGGAGTTCATAGATCAGTATTACATTTTACAAAGAAATACTCCAATTGTGAGTGATCAGGGCCGAGATTTCCAGTATAGTCTCTTAAATTATCTTAATATTTTCTACGACGTAGTGGCCTGTTGCTCATACAATGTGACATATTTTGGTCCCCCGTCTAAGACACACGTATTCCGTGCTGTTCTTAGCTTCACCTCTGGAAATAAGCCTCAGGACACGTCTGTAAGGCCTAGAGCATCTGTGCTGACCTCTGTGGTCTATATGATGGCATCACAGCTGACCTGCACAGCCTGTAGCGTCACCGCTGACTTCTACATCTTACAGCCATAAAGTCTTTGTTCATCTCTACCGACTTTTGCTCATTGTATGATGTCTTTGTTTACGAGCGGTTTTCACCATTCAACGCTGACTGTTTAGTAGATAATTCTCTTTTGTGTAGATAGTTTACACTCTCATTTAACGCCTTTAAGCACGGCGGTACATCCCTTAGCTCGACAGTACGATCCCCTGGTATGATGGCGTTATCTTTGACTAGAAACCTTAAGGGTCGTGCCAAAGGTCACGCCATCATACCCAGTGGATCGTGCTGTCATGCGCAAGGGATTAAGAAAGATACAAATGTAACAATTACAGTGTCACTCTCCTGTCAGACGCATGGAGCCGTGATATGAAGTGCTAGAGTAACCAGAGCCCACAAAAATGCTAGGCAAGGACATCTTTTAGAAAACACAATCTGAGAAGTCCGTTGTGAACCACATTTTGTTCTACATGGTGTTACTGTGCGAGCACTCCTCATGATAATTGATAGCCTCTGTCGTATAACAGATGAAGCAAGTGTTATACAACCTAAAGATTGTGAGAACTTCCATTGTGGTACAGCATTCCCGTTCCTTGTCTTAGGGGCTTCCCGTTCCCTGCGATACAACCTTCCCTTTCCTTGCGAATAAAGCCTTCCCGTTCCCGTGAGTGGCCACAGCAGGATCCCTCTCACTGCCACGACATAGACGCATTAAGAGCCAGTGTAGGTGTTTTGAGAGGACCAGTCAGGGGTGTAGCCGGGCCTGACTATCTCACCAGCATCTTGCTCGTAAAACACGGAGTCGGAACCTAAGCTACAAGGCTCGGTAACTCTAGAAGCCGGTAAATGGTCCGGCTGTAGTTTAAAACAGGCAAGAATTCAAGTCACACGCTCGCCTTAGATGTGTTTAGAGGTATTAGAAGGTTGAGGAATGTGATTTTGTTAGAGGCCGCAATACGGTTGTTACCCATATTGAAAGTTTCCCTGTGATCCCCTCCCCCTCCCCCACTACCCACCCCAGAAGCGGCTGTCAAGGGTCAAAATACACCCTAGGAAGCCACGCAGACTTTACACTCTATCGCTCACAGCCATCTGGGTGTAGCAGTTGGAACTGAAAATCAAGACTATTTAAAAAAAAAAAACAGCAACGAGTTATTGCGCGTTTCGTGGTCATGGGTGTTTAATTTGGTGCATATACCAACTTGAGCGATGCGGCCGGCTGATAGAACTTTATGTTTCTCATTGTCTGAGTCCTTAGGGTTCACGGAATTACAGGAGAGAGAGAGAGAGAGAGAGAGAGAGAGAGAGAGAGAGAGAGAGAGAGAGAGAGAGAGACAGGAGGTCGTCCTGCATAAAACTCCAATAAGATCTCAACTCGATTACACTTACGCCTATATCATTTGGTTGTCGTTGATCTGGGCGCTCCGGCCGGGGCCCTACGGGCATGCCCGTGTCTGACAGGCAGGTGGAGGGTCGCCTGATGCCTGATGGTGGTAGGTCGCATGACAGAGGGTTGCCTGCTGATGGGAAGCTCACTTGGCAGTGGGTTGCCTGCTGATGGGAAGGTCACTTGGCAGTGGGTTCCCGCCTGCATCTCAATCCTTCCACCTGTTCAGAGGCTATGGAACGGACATTACAAGGACCACACTCCCTGTTGTGACCTTTGCCGTGAAGGTGAGGCCTTTGGGGTGGATCATGGCACATCGTCTGGCGGTTATGGAGCGGAACTTGAAAGTACCATGCAAGGCAGGGGGGGTGGGGGAGAGAGAGAGAGAGAGAGAGAGAGAGAAGTCATGACACATCAAGTGGTCGTGAGTAAACATCGATTAACCAGCAAATTCCCTTGCTGGGTCGCAAGATACGGAGAGGAAAAAAGAGTGGCACCGGAGATTATAATTGTTGTGCGCCCGCTCTTCATACGGGGCAAATAGAAACGATATATGATAATCGATGATAATGATGATAATAATTCTTTTTTATTCATACTCGCCATTTCCAGCGTTAGTGAAGTAGCATTAATGATGATAACAATAATATCAGTTATCTTCTACCCCGGTATCATAACGCGTTTGTTTTGCCTAAATTCAGGCTCGTTGTCCATCAAATTTCGTTTAGTTTTAGGGCTATACATATATAAA
The DNA here is from genome assembly GCA_032361385.1 of Panulirus guttatus. Lineage (NCBI taxonomy): Eukaryota > Metazoa > Arthropoda > Malacostraca > Decapoda > Palinuridae > Panulirus > Panulirus guttatus. The sequence continues at coordinate 10,169 of JAUUDW010031040.1, read as the reverse complement.
CATAGACAAAGCGTTCCTGTTATGGTGTGAGTGAAGGACACACAGTAAGGGGAAAGTGAAGGCAAGCATAGAGCAAACAGCAGGTGTCAGGTGGGCCTAAGTAGGCTTAGTGAGGGAGAGGGTTCTTTATTGACCAATATTCCCTCACGTTTCACTTGAGCCTTTGTGATGTTGCCCGACTCAGGATGGTCTATAGGTAGTCATGGGGGTTTGCCCCTCCTGTTGATAATGAACAGACACGATGCAAACTTTGTGAGCAGAATCATATTCATAACCTGTGACATAATGTACTTGACTGTTATGATATTGGTGAATTCAGAGATAATACCAGTTATAAGATATTTCTTAGTATTTCGGCCACAATAATATCTCTTACTTACCTTGTAATATGATTATATCATCGTTGCTCAGCCTTTGTAAACAGTTCAGTTACTATGTAATGTTCTTTATAATCTGTTCACTGTTTCTGAGTCATTGTAAACAGTTCTCTTACTACGGTTTAACTTGTAACGCACCAAGAGGCCTAGTCCCTGAACCTTTTGTGCACTCTGTATCCTCCTCTGCTCCACAGGATAGATAAAAGTGCACAAAAAATTAGGTGCTTTTGCAACAAAAATCAATCATTCCTTGATCTAACTATTTAGAGGCGAAATTGCCATGGCCGCTACCCTTCCTGGAAGCTGTATGTATGAATAAATCTAATTTGGGCTTATATCCCCATAACCGACAATTCTAAGGTTCTTGTTACGTTTGCAGTTAACTCTTGCTTTGATTCCCAGCTTTGCGCTCTTTCATTGCTCGGAAAGAAAATTAAATACATCTTCGATGAATTTGATGTAGGAGCGGAAGTATCAGAATAATCAATTTTTTCCTAAAGTGGTATTTGGCGCAAGAACTTGAGACGGAACAGTAGTTTTGACAAAGCGAACTCTTCTGTTACCGTAAGCTAATTAATCTATTTGACTTTTTTAGATACCACAATTTGAGTGATAATATCAGCATATTTTCACAGTATCATTCGAAATTTAAGGTACCTGTTGATCTCAAACTTATTTCGGATAACAAAGTAAATAGAAAGGAACAAACACTCCCATTATAATATCATGGGCCGTAAGTCGACATCAACATGCCGGGAGAGATAGTGACTCTTTGCTTAACTGAAGGTGTGTGACAGGTGGGTTGGCAGCCTTGGCTCGTGGATATTAATGTGGCGCCGCTCACCGTGACTACCCACAACACACACTGTTATTCGCTATTACACCCACTGTGTCGAACATTAATACATAGGTTCGTGTTTAGGGAGACAATCCTGTGTGTCTTTAACTGCCGCGCCACCCACACCTCCACAGAGTTGTTGCCATACACGCTTTTACCATCATCATGTTCGTACCACATGCCTTCTCTTCTTTTATACATTACATTCATGCATTGTTTGGTGATGAGATTTAGTACTGTGTATTTAAAGTAAAGACAAAAGAGATAGTTGTTACTGCAGATGGGTAAGTGAAATAAATTCATGGGGAAAGTGGCAAGAGTGGTAGCGTGTCTGCGCGCGGGCAGAGTCGAAGGAACAGTTGTAAATGTTCGCTGTGATTAATTGTCGAAACGACGCGACGTGGGCCTCACCGAGGCGGGTGGAGAGTGAGGGGAGAGAAGTCTCGGGAGGAAAAGTGACTATGAACATAAATCAGGTGAGAAAACAACAGCCAAGTATGTCTGATTCCCAAACTCAGGAGTTTAATGTTATCGCGATGTGAAAGGTTTTATATTTCAGCATTAGTCATTACATTGGCGTCTTAGATATTTAGACACATTTCCTTTTGGATCTTAAGCAGTAGGTGAGACGTTTGGCCTTATCTGTTTCTTCATATGTTAGAAACAAGATGTATTACAAACAATAGCAAAATCCGTTTAGGTCCGAAGGCTAACCTGACGTACTCTAACCCTGATGTAGTTACAGAACCACGGCAGAAGTCTAAATCACCTAGAAGGTCATCACCTCTATCGGGTACATTCCTCTGTCAGGTATTCTGTTTGGTTGCTTTGTATCCTGTGACTTCTTGTACACTGTATGTATCACATCTAACTCTCCGCGTAAAATGGGTTTCGCTTTATCTTTCCCTCTTCCATTACTTTTTTCTCCGTCTCTCGCTTCCCTTCTCTCCCTTCAGTTGCCTCTCCAGCCCCGGTATTCGAGCTTCCAGCACCACCAAGGTGCTGGGTGTACAGGGCAACGCCAGCTACGTCTGCTGTTAGCCTCTAGTTTCTCTTATTTATTTATTTATTTTGTACGTTATCATATCTATTTTCTATTGTTTCATATTTCTACTCTTCTTTCGCAGTTCGTCCACAATACTACTTCTCTCCTTTGTCTCTTTACGGCCCTTAGAGTACTCCTCTGGGGCCGGGCCAATGGCCCCACGGTTCGCGGAAGGCCAGCCCGTGAACCACTCCTCAGGGGCCTGAGTGAATGGCTCTGTGGTTGGTTGAGTGGCTGGCCCGGTGGCTGATGCTCCTGGGTGGCGGCGCCGCTGATGGATGGCTGTCCCGGCAGGTCCTGACGCGCCCTCCGCCCCCCGCCACGCTCACCTGTTTTATAGTCCCACGGGCCACCCTCCTAGCCCTCTACTCCTGGATGCTCCTAGTCTGGAGGTCCTCCTCCGCCTGCCTCAGCCCTCACCTATCTCGCGGCTCTTCCCTGCTTATTCCGTCCCTCACCTGTCTCGTGGCCCTCCCCTGCTCGTCCTGTCCCTCACCTGTCCATTCTGGTCCTCTCCTGCATGTCCTACTCCTCACCTATCCGTCCTAGCCATCCCCTGGCAGCCCTAGCCCTTACCTATCTCTCATGGCCCTCCTTTCCCTGCTCCAGCCCTTACCTGTCTAAAGTATCCCCTCGCCTATCTGTCCCAGACCTCATCTGTCTGTCGCGGCCCTTCCTTGTTTGCCCCAGTCCTCATCTCTGCCAAGGCCCTCCCCTGCTCCCGTCAGCTATTCGAGCCACACAGGGGCCTGCAATACCCATGTGTCACTGAAATAAGAGGTGTGTCTCGGATCTCTTAGATGTGCTCTCACATGGGAGTTATCTCAGGATCTCTTGTCTCCCCGGCATCCTCCTCTCCCTCTGCTGACCGCGAGTCACTATGTAATGCAAGTTACATGTATTGTTTTCCGTTATTGATGACAAAGTTTAATTCGGTCTCTCATTACAGAGAACCATGAAACGATAATGATATTACAAATTAAGCATCATACACACACACACACACACACACACACAAACACAGGCACGTAAACACATACGACTGTAGAACAACCTCCCTATACTTCCTAAATGGGAATTAAACACATCTAGACAAAAGCACATAAGTTCCACTTTAACACACTGGGCTTGGGTTGAGGATGTGCATGAGAGATGCGGAGGCTTTATATACATGCATAATTGTATGGGTAGCAACGTATCGAAACCTAGGCTGCAGTATTCGTATAAGATTGAAAATTTCCGCATTTTGTCTGTCTCAACATTTCAATATGTGTATTTGAAAA
>JAUUDW010030930.1:0-17119 GCA_032361385.1 Panulirus guttatus | reverse complement strand
TTAAAAACCAAAACTTTTCCTTCTCCATGGAAACATGCTTTGATACATCCCATCCCTAAGAAGGGTGACCGTTCTGATCCCTCTAACTATCGTCCTGTTGCTTTGACATCTACCATTTCCAAAGTCTTTGAATCTCTCCTTAACTCCCATATTCTTAAACACCTCGAAAATCACAGTCTTCTCTCTGATCACTAGTATGTCTTTTGTAAGGCGAGATCCACTGATGATACTCTTTCCTATCTTACTAATGTCTGGTCATCATCCCTGAAAGATTTTGTGGAGTCATGTGTAGTTGCCCTTGACATATCTAAGGCTTTTGACAGGGTTTGGCATTGTGGTCTCATCTCTAAGCTCCCCTGTTTTGGCTTCCCTCCCACACTTTGCTCCTTCATATCTAACTTCCTCTGTGGCCGATCTGTCTCTATGGTTGTTGATGGATCAACCTACCTCCTTTTCTTCATCAAGAGTGGTGTCCCTCAAGGTTCTGTCCTGTCTCCTACACTTTTTCTCCTTTTTTTCAATGATTTCCTCTCCTTTGCAAACAGTCCAGTGCACTCATATGCTGACGACTCAACACTGCATTCATCCACATCCTTCAATTCTGCTCCCTCATCTCACACTCGATCTACATGTCAAAACTTTGGAACTCTACACCTTCTCATGTTTTTCCCAATAACTATGACCTGGCACATTTCAAAAGACAGGTCTTTCACTTTCTCAAAAATTCGTAGATACTTTCCCTTATCTTTTCCTTTTCCATTTCTTAATTCTCTCCATATTTCAGTTAGGGCCCGGACTTTTGTCTGGTACTGGAGCCTTCAACATAAAAAAAAGATATATGCATTAGATATTCAGTTTGATTGTGCCATATGTTGTGAATTTAAATTGGGTTTAGGTGTGGAAGCTTCTCAGTTTCAGATCATAGAAGGAGAGTTGGTAACTTCATTGAATCAATATCTTTTCTTCTTTTTAGTTTTTTTCCCTTTCAGGAGACCCATTTTGTAAAAGATAACATTGTGAAGTAAATAAGTGCAGTAAATTAGTATATAAAACTGAAGCTTAGCAAAGGGAAGTAAAGTTCTATTTTTAATGTAACTGAGTTAGTTAAAGATCTAAATTCTCTTGTTTCCAGCATAATATACTCTAGTCAGTTTCATTAATTTTATTAGTATTACTTTGGGGGATATTTTAGAACCTTTAGCACTGACTGATCCAGAAATGGCTAGTATGGACTCAATGACAAGAATGTAGCAAAAGCAGGCATTCAAAACCAGGTTTAGAATAAGGAGGCTAGAAATAGAAGTAAAGAGGAAACTAGAAATGAAGACATCAGATAACAAATGTTTGGGGATTTTATGAGAACTTAAGTAGCAGGACCAGAGGGTAACACAGCCAAAGCTAGAGCAAAGAGAGAATAAAAGATTTAAGGATCATGAAAGGAGTCAAGAGATTAGTGAGAATAAAAAGACATTTTAGTGGAGGGGCATTCAGGAGAAACAAAACAAAGGAAAGAAGATAAAGCCATGAAAAAGCAAACAAAATCATATGAATCTTCTCAGATGTACTAGAGGAGAGGACTAGAATGCATAGAAAATCTGCTGTAGACAATATTAGGCAGGGAATTGCAGGAGCAATATCAGTAGCCATTCAGATAAACAAATGATAGTAGAAGGTAAGGAAGTTTAGAAAGAGCAGTTTCAGCTGCAGATCAACAGAGTATGAAGAGTGATGGAGAGAAGCATAGACCTGGGATGACAAGGACGGAGGTATACAGGAAATTGAGTGAAATGGTGAAACAATGATATTCACTGTTAGATGTGAAGCAATCAAGGAAGTAAATGGTTAGGGTGATGTAAGGTTTAGAAAATTACAGAGCATACTGGACCAGGGCTTGCTAACTAATCATTAGATCATAGAGAAATTTAGAAATACTGAGGTTTACACTTCTACACTTAGGGATCTAGCTGAAAAGTGGGTGTCACCAAAATTGGAAAGATTAACAAAGCAGGAGGTTGATAGAAGTAAATCACTGATATTTTTTGGTGTGGAAAAAGGTCATATACCAGATGAGGAAGAAAGTGGAAAAAGGAGGAAATGTGTATCAAAAGATTGCCGAAGGTTGTGAAACTGCCAAATGTGATTTCCCTGATAAAGGAAAGGAGACGAATTGGTGGTTATAACTAAGATATAAGGGGGCGACCAGGCCTGGTTACATTTGGCTTGAAGTCATCAAGCCAGAAAGTACTTAGAAAAACTCAGAATCCTAAAGGCATGGAGAAATTCATTGGGATATTCATCAAATGTGACAAATCAAAGGAAGAGAGGGAGAAAAGTAAAGAATACAGTTAAAAGACAAAAACTGGTGATGTCTCATGTGGCAAGGGGATGCAGCAATCCTGCTAGCACTGCAGGAAGGGAAGGAGAGTGAGGAAATGGTAATGTTATATTGAAAGTAATGTATTCAAATGTTTATGGATTAATTGTTAGTGGTAAAGATTGTAATTCAACTATCGTAAAAGAGAAAGTGCACCTAATATTTTTAGAGTAGTGAAAACCAAGCTTACTAAAAAGATAACTTCTGACCTTCTACCCAGGGGAATATATGATATATGGCTGATATATATGTAAGCTGAGTTGTTTTACTAAGCAGTGTGCATACTGCCATTTAGGTAGGAAGACAATAGCTCATGGCGATATACAGAGCCAGCTTATCATAGGAGTCAGAGTAGTAAGGCAGTGCTGAGTGAGTTCTGAGGAAGGGCTTGGGAGAGCTCTTAGAGTGTTGAAGGTAGTGAAGTGTAATGATATATTTGTTACTACAATAAAACATATGTTGTCTGAAATGCTTGTGGAATCAGCTGTTCCTGATAACAAGATTTTTGGTTATTTAAGGGTTTTTGATACACTGAATAATAGAATTGTAATATTTTAAAGTATTTTACATATTTGCAAATATTTTGCAAACAGGAAATATTAATATATACATGTATAAGCAAATGACATTGAAGTTCTTTGTAAGTGCTGCCTTGGACTTGCCCTTAGCCAACCTCTTGCACAACTCCATTTTCTATTCGAAGTTTAAAATGCTCCTCTTGTGCTCTGTGTGATACATGGATGGCTTTCAGGAGCTGTCAGTCATTTGCTTATTGATCCTTGAAAGGGGCTTTTGTCCACAATAGTAATCCAGGGTGCAAAAAATACACATGTGTGCAAGACCAGCAAATAATACTGCACCAGAAAGTACATGACGCCATCAGCATGATGACTATTTATGAAATCATCAAGCACCAGAAAACGATAGAGAGGTATTTAGTTGTATCTATTTGCTTACATATACAGTAATCCCTTGATTTAATGGACCTCGATATAACGGATTTTGGATGTAACAGACCATGCAAATAATAGTGCATTAATTAATAATGACTAAAAAAAAATAAAAGATCTCAAATGCCGCACCATGCATATTTCATGTTGAACTTATTTTTGGTAGCATGGGGTATACTTCCTTTGTTTTGGTCTCAGTTGGCCTCAAGCTGTCGCACAGTCAGTTTGTATACAGAGAATTGTGACTTTATTTATTCAATAATTTTGCAATCCTTACAATTCAGAATGGCATCAAGTGATAGAGGAGTAAATGAAAGCTTATGAACTGTATGTTGTATAGTGTATCAATAAATGATTACGTTTGATTTAATGGACTCTCGGCATTAATGGACACCCCTCCCCCTATTAGTCCATTAAATCAAGGGATTACTGTATTAGTATTTCCTCCCTGCAAAATATTTACAGATGGATAAAATATATTAGAATACCTAGTCGTCACTTTATGCAGGATCACAAATGCAATTTTACTGTTATGCGGGGAAGCGGGGAACTTACTACTATCAGTTCCATTTTATATGAGTTCAAAATTTACTACTATGTGGGTATGTGCAGTAGAAATTGCACCAAAACTTCAGCGGCAGGTGAAGTAAGCATGGGTCCTGGGTGGAGTGCACCACATTCCCTTTAGTGGGTCATTTTTGCAGTTACCACTGCTGTGTGTGGATATGTACTAACTGTGTGATTTGGGTTTACCTGCTAATATAATTTTCCTGTAACCTGCTGTGTTTGCATGTGTTGATATGGCATCCAAATGTCCAATAACATCTTTCTCTACTGTAGAACCAGTAGTTAAATGAAAAGAAACTCTCTAAGCTTAGAAACAAAGCTAGAAATCTTCTGATTCACTGATGCTGACGAGGGAGCATCAGCACTTGGGCATGGTTACAACCTGGGTGAATCTACAATCCACAACATAAAGAATAATGCAGAGAAAATTCAGAGTTCTGTGGTCTACTGTACTCTATTGTTTGCTGAGGTACCTACAATATTTAGATATCATTAATGGAGAAGATGGAGAAAATGCTCTCGTTATACATACAGCATGAGAGAAAGAAGAAAGCATCTTTAGTAACATTCATCTCAGGTCTAAAGCTCTGAAGATTTATTAGTGTTCATGTAAAGAAGACAAAGTGGCTGAGCCAGAGCCATTTCGAGGAAGTAAAGCATGGCTAAATAAGTTTATTTGAAATCAGAAGCTACATAACGTGAGGATGATGAAAGAATCCGTCAGTGCAGACCACGAAGCTGCTGCACACATTCATTTTTTCTTTGTATGCTTACTAATTTGCTGTTTGCAATATCTCTTTAAGAGAGTTTTTGCAGAACATAACCCCCACACAAAGCAAGGAATGGGAATACAGTTTCTGAATTATTTAATGTATTAAAGAAAGGACAAATAAGTGGAAATGTTTGTTATCCAAAATGGCTGATTCCCCGAGCATAAGCGGAAATGTTTGTTATCCAAAATGGCTGATTCCCCGAGCATCTTAGTTAACAAAGGTTTTACTGCAAATGTCTGTTGAGTATACATGGTATGGTGTACGGGTGAGAGATGATTGAGAGGGTAGTAGCTTTCACAGAGCATCAAATTGGGGTGGAGCATTATGACCTCGGGAGTGGTAAAGGAGGTGTCCATCAGGAGTTTGGTTTGAAGAATTGGGTTAGAAAAACTTGGAAAAAGAAAGGGATTTGTACATGACATTTATGAACTTGGGGAAAGCATGTGAAAGGGCAAATAGAAATGCCTTTTGGGAGATGTTGTGGATATATAGTTTGGGAGAAAAGCTATTAATGCAGTAAAGAGTTTTTAGTGAGAATGTGATGCATGTTTATGTGAGTATGAAGGGAGAAGGGTGAGTGGTTGCAGGTAAAAGTAGGTTTGCATTAAGAGTGGGTGATGTCACCTTGGCCGTATAATCCTTTCATGGACATAATGCTGAGAAATGTAAATTTGAGGGTCTTTGAGAGAATGACAAGCCTACAGCATGCTGGAAGTTAGGGAATCAGGAGGTAAGTCATTTGCTGTTTTTAGATAGCATGGCTTTGGTAGCAGCATGGCTTTGGTGGCTAACTCAAAGAGAAAAACTTCAGAAGCAGGTGTATGAGGTTAGGGGATTGTGTGAAAGTAGGAAGCAGGGAGTTAATAAGAACAAAAGTAAGTTAGTGAGGTGTAGCAGGAGGATGAGACAGGATGGCTTGAGTGTGAGTTTGAATGGAGAGGACCAGGCGAAATTGAAGTGCTTTAAGTACCTGTGGATGGATATGGCAGCAGATAGGATCATGGATGTGATGTGTTTGGGATGAGGTGGTATGCAAAGTGAGAGAGTTATGGTGTATGATCTGATGAGAAGAGAGGAGGTAGTGAAAGCCTTCCCTGAGATGTGTGGCAAGGGGGCAGGAGTGGATGAGAGTGCTGTTGAGTTTTTCAGGAAAGGAGGTGACACCACTGTTGATTAGTTAGCCGTGTCTTTCAGTGTATGCATGGCTTAAGAAGAAGTGCCTGAGGACTTGGAGAAAATGTGTAGTGCCATTATACAGAGACAAGGAAGACAAAAATGAATGCTTGAATCACAAAGGTATTGTCTTTAGAGTTTACATGGTAAGGTGAATGGAAGAGTGTTGATTGAGAGGGTAGTGGCATGCACAGAACATCAGATTGGAGAGGAGCCATGTGGCCTCAGGAATGATAGTGGAGGTGTACATCAGCTGTTTGCTCTGAAGAATTTGTGTTGGAAGTACTTGGAGAAAGAGAGGGATTTGTTTGTGACATTTAAAGACCTGAAGAAAGCATATGAAAGGGCTAACAGAGATGCTTTTTTAGATTGTTTTGAATATATGGTGTAAGAAAGCTATTGAATGCAACAAGGACTTTTTAGTGGGAGAGTAATGCATGTATGTGTGTGTAGGAAGGAAGGAAGGTAAGTGGTTCTAGGTGAAGCTAGGTCTGCAGTATGGGTGTGTGATGTTTGAGAGAGGAGCAGGTCTTCACTATGCAAGGAGGTGGGGGACCAGTACCTGTCAATGTACCTACACGCACCTACCACGAGATTTTGCTTTGGTGGCAGGGCTACCACATTGCACTCACCACTTGACTTTATGTTAACAAATGACTTTTCTCCCGACAGCCCACCTCATCCCCTCAATTGTGTTGCTTAAAGTATGATGCTGTTCTCTTCAGCAGTTACTGCTCTGGCATAGTTATCTAATTTAATTTCAATCAGTTTTGTCTTTGAATCTAATCTTCTTTTGAATGTTTTGTAGTCATTCCACTCATATTTCTGCATCTTTTGGACAATAGCTACTTCTTCAGCGTGCTGCAATAAGTAAGGGCAGATCTTAGCAGGACCCATATTGTAACATGAGCAGTAGGGCAAACTTTCCTCTTTGTATCCTAACTAATAATGGAGGCTGGACTTCTACTTGGATGTACTAAGAATGGGAGCAGGACTTCTGAATTAGATCTGTGGCCACTTCACCCTGCCCCAGGCTTGGTATAGGATGACCTTGCCCACTTACATGCATTTGGTTCTCTTCCCCTGGATGCTCCTCTATCCATACAAGAAGGACTTATCATAGCTTCCACTACTGTAAATTTATCTGTTGGATCATGAGTGTAGGGCATTGTTTTGGGGGGCTATGGTTGCTTAAAAAAATAGGATAGTTATTGGCATACAGTTATCATATAAATAACTTTAAAGGAAGCATCTGTGTATTTGTTCAAGAAAAAAGTAGTTAAGGACCTTGGCAGAATTTGTAGTAATTGTGGGGACCTTCCACAGTGGTCCTTTCACCTGTCCTGACAACACCAGTGTATTGCATTGGAAGTTTCATATAATGAGGTAGCTCCAGTTAATCCTTCTGGTATTTTTTACCTTGGGGAAGAGCTGAACTTCAGTTCTCAAAAGTTGATAAAGTCAGTTCTGGCCTCCTTTTCCCAGAGACCACTTGTTGCATGACAATATTCACAGGGCATGGATGTGGTAGATAGTACTGAAAACAACATTTCTTCTTAGAAGATAACCTATGTGATGTTAATAAGCCCCTAAAATATTAGACAACTTGTCTAAGTATTTCCTTACAATTTTCAGAGATATCAAATGTCTTCCAGCCCACATCTGGGTAGACACAAAGGCTTATCCTTTGGCCTTCCAGACTGCCATTTTCCATAGGAGATTTTATTGGCTTATCCTAATGTTTAAAACCTGTAGACACAGAATCTGTCCATAATCATAAGCTGCACATTAACCCTGGTAAGTTATAATGCATCTCAGTTGCAGACAACACGCTGTAGCTTCCCTTTCTCCAAGGAGGCTCTTCAGAAGATTTTTAGAGCTTGTCTTGTAGAACCATTAGTGCTGAAACTGATGTTATAAATCTTTTTCCATGGAAAATACAGGGAGGAAAAAATGAATTTATGGATCTGTTGTTCCTAATCTTTTAAATAATAATTGTAGTGGCTTTGCTGCTCCTTCCATTCTCATCTCAGAGGGAAGGCCATTTTGCATCTAAGTTTGCCTATGCCAGAAGCAGAAGTACCCTTTTAAGGCAGCCCTTTCATGGCCATCAAGCTGGGTTTTCAGAATTTCTTTTTCTTTGATTTCCTTTTTGACCTCTCGGTGTATCTGATGAGTAAGAATTCTGTGGTGAAGTTGGAAATCTGACGCCCTTTTCAAGAAAAAGAGCAGGCCCTAACATGACTATTACAGGAATATTGTACACTGCAGAGATGATAAGCAAAGGACAGTTTTATCAGAAAATTCGTATTCCAACCCCAGAAGGGAATCAAAAAGAAAAACAGATTTGTACCTGCCTTTTGAAAACACTTGCATACTAAAGCACAGGGTCTTACTATGACCACTTTATAGATCGTCTTTCATACCTTAAACATTTGGTTTTTCATTTTAAACCACTAATTTTCAGCCTTTCTCAACCCAGTGCCTCCTTTCAAGAAACAATGATGACTGATGCAACCCTCAAAGATATTCTGTTAAATTTTGCATGAAGAATCCTTTCTATCAGAAACGCTTATACAGTGTGTGCAAAAAAACTCTTCACCCCTTGTATATTTTCAAAGGCATTGTCACACTTATATTTTAGTTCTTTGTCATCTCTCCTTTGGCCTTGATTACCATCTGCAGATGTCTGGGCATGGAACTGGCAAGGTTCCTAAAGTATTCTAGGTCCATGTTTTGGGTCCATAGGGTCTGGATATCCTCAGCAAGGCCGTACACTGATGAGGTATTGCAGGAAACAGGTTTGACTTTTATCTGGTTCGAGCAGTTCTTGATTGGGTTAAAGTCTGGGGAGTTCCCAGGCCACTCCAGTAGTCGAGTATTTTTCTGTGAGAACCATTTCATCTTCTTAGCCTTATTGCAGGAGGCACAACCCTGCATAAAGTGATCACACCCATGAACCTCAAACAATGGAAGCAGATGGTCCTCTAGCACCTTAATGTACTGCTTTCCATCGATTGTAGTGTTTTTAGGTAAGAAGTCTAACCTTTCCCTACTCATTACACCACTAATGCAACCCCAGATCATCTCACTATCTGGGCATTTCACCTTCTTCCCTGTGTAAGGAGTCATACTGGCTGGCATCCTCCAGCCTCCTCACCCTTCCTTGCCTCGACTGCACACACTTGAAGGGACATTCATTAGAAAGCATCACCTTGCTCCACTATTGTTCACTCTAGTCCTTGCATTGCTTAGCACATGCAAGTTATTTGTGTTTCATTTCCTTAGTTTGCAGGGATTTGGCAGCTGGCTTGAAGGAAGGTTTCTTTGAGAGATGTTTCCAAGAAGTTTTGGATGGCTTTCTTTAATTCAACAGCTGAGATGCAGTATTGAATTAATACTTCTTGTCGTCAGAGGTAATCTGTAGATCTAGAAGTATTCCTTAGCTGACCAAGGATAGGTTTTGGTGATGGGATGGCTTTGTTAGGGAGGCCTCAAGTGCTGGCAGGCAGCTACCTGATCATGCGTTCTAAGATCCCACTGTGCCTAGTAATCTTATGTGTACTCACATTGCCTTGTTTCTAAATGAGAATTTGGGCTTTCTCCTCCTGAGAAAGGAAGAGCCAACCATCTTGAAGCACAGTTGTAAGAAATACAGTGCCCAGAATCAAAATTTCCAAATTGAGATAGCAGTGAGGAAGAGTAAAGAACATCCTTCCCTAAAGATAGCCTTAGGTACACTGAGGTGGGTATTAGAAACATTAGTCTCAGTGACCATATGTTGTGTGATTTCACCCTAAGAGCATCATTTACAAGTATCTACAATATGCTTTAGCTGTGTATCTATATCTGTATCTCTGATACCCGTTTCCTCTGGGAACTCTCATCAAGGAAGTGGCCACAGCAAAAGAATCTCCACTTATCCCTGTCCTTACAGGCCTCCCTTACTTACACCACTCCACACATTCTTCCCCCATTTCTCCTTCCATTACTCTTCCACTATATTTCCCTGTGTCACACACAGGTGGCCATTTTCTCACAACCCCTCTAATCATTCTAACATACACTTTCCTTGTGAACTCCCCATCTTGCATTCTTTCCTCAGACCCAAGCCACCTCAAAGTATTACATTTGATCCCACTCTAGCACTGCACAATTTATTCCCCTTGCATTTGCTACCATACCCAATCTCTTGTACACTTCCTCATTACTTTCTTCATTCATTCTAGTCTTACCACTTGCTCCCCTCAATTAGCTCATTCCACAGCCTGGATTCTTGACCTCTGTGACTCATCCCATGTCCATGTTTCGGCTGCACAGGCAAGGGTTAGGAGGACTGTGCTGTTCCTTAATCCTTTCTTTACTTCCATACTTTCACTTCTACCCTTCATATTCTTTTAAGGGACTCAATGACTCTTCTACCATGTACTGCTCCCTCCCTTATCTCTCCTTCCATATCAACAAATTTATCCAAGATACCTCCCAAATACTTAAATTCCGTCACGTCTTCCAGTCTTTCTTCTGCCATATCTATAACACAGTTTAGTACTCTTTCTTCCCTCACTCCATGGGCTGTGCAAAATCTCTACTTTCACTCTGTTTCCATTGAAACACCATTACTCTACTTTCACTTGCATTTACCTTCAATCACTTACACTGACACATTATAAAGCACACTTACAATCTTCTGCAACTCCTCATTACTTTCACCAAACAACACAGTAACATCTACAAACAGGTTTGTCACTAGCCACCATACCTCACCACCACACTCTATCTCAATGGCCCTTTTCCCTAGTTTTGCTTTTATGCCTCTTATCATTAAAAAACCATCAAGACATCATACAGCCCTGCTTCACACCCACATGTGTACTGAAACTTTAGCTAAACTCTCCATCAATGCTTACATATACATTTGCTACTCTGTAGAAGGCTTTCATGCCAACCAGCAGTTGTTCCCCCAACCCATATGTCCTTGATACATCCCATAATGCTTTCCACTTGACTCTGTCATATGCTTTCTCCAGATCCATAAAAGTCACATGAGCATCTTACTTTTTGCTGGATACTTTTCCAGTTATTCTCACTGCAATAAATGTGATCCACACATCCCCTGTGTTTCATAAAAACTCCTTGCTCCTCACTTGTTCTACATGCATTCACTTTCATCACTCTATCAATCAACACTTTACATACACTTTTCATAGTATACTTAACAGATGTATTCCCCTATAATTGCTACATACATACTTTGCACCTTTTTTTCTTGAATAAAGGAAAACTGATAGCTTTCACCTAATTCTCAGACACAGCTTTCTTCTTTCATGCTAATTTACTTATCAAATGCATCCACTTTATCTCAGTTTCTCCTCCGTACTTCAACATTTCACTTGTAATCTCATCCACTCCAAGTGTCTTTTCTATTTTCATCCTCATTGTCACCCATTTTACCTCTCTTCTTGCACTAGTCTGCTGCACTTATAACCTTTTTCTGCCATCCTCCATACCCATGCATGTAAGAACTGCTGCCTCACCTTCTTCCACGTTTAATACTCTTTCAAATTAGTCCTGTCATCTTCCTTTTGATTCAGCAACTCACCTTCCTTACTTCTCTCACATATACATTTTCATTCTTACGTCCACTTCTTTTCATTTTTACCTCCTTCCAGTACAATTTTTTATTTTCCTTAAACATTTTCATTCATCTTTCTTCCAAAAATCTTCATCTACTCTTTATTTGCTTTCCTTTATCAGCTTCTTAACATTCCACTTATGCATCTTATATTCTTCCCTCCTCCTTTGCTGAACTTCCACTGCTCTATTCATTTTGTGCAGTCTGCTCTTTGCCTTTTTCCTCTCTTCCACAGTATTTCTAATCTCATCCATCCACCATGCATTTCTACTTTTTTCTCAAATCTCTGAACCTTGTATCCAACCGTTAATTCAACAACTTTTTTAAGTCTTTCTCTAAATATTTTAAATACCTCATTCACACATAATTGCATCCATGTTATCCAGCTGTTAATTCAACAACTTTTATAAGTGTTTCTTTTAAATATTTTAAGCACCTCATTCACACATGACCGCATCCCTGTTTTTACTACATTTTCATAAAACTTTTTGTCACCCTTCATCCACACTCCTCTGATTCATCTTCTCCCTTGCCAGCTCTTTTACCTTTCCATTCTTCCCTCTGCCATACCTCCAATTCTTCCTGATCCTAACCCCCACAAGAACTGCAAAATGGCAAGAATCTCCAAAGAATCTTCTCACAACCCTAGCATCCAGCACAACTTTTCTTAACCTTTCATCAACTACCACACAATCAATCAAATCCTTTTGTTCTTTTCTTCCATCATTTCTCATCCATGAATTTCTGTAAATTATCTTTTTCTGAAAAAATGTGTTTTTAAGGAATAAACTCCTCTTAGCACATACATCCACAAGACAACTTCTACTCTCATGTACTCCAGGTACTCTCTATTGACCAGCTATCTTACCAGTGTCATCACATCCCACCTCTGCATTCATATTACCCTTTACAAGCACCTCCCTCTCTTTCTCAAATCTATTTATATCGTCATTCAAATTTCTCTAGGTATGCTTCATTTCATCCTTACCTCAAACAGTCTTCATATTCATGGGTGCATATACACATGCCCCTGCAACTTCACAATGCAAGTCTTTCCATTCACTCACACTATTCTTGATTCATTCCATCCAAGCTCTGTAACAACTTCCCTAGCTTCTGGTGATAACAGAATTGTCCATCCTTCTTTCCCCTTTCCCTGATGATTTTAATTTATCCCCTTTCATACTATTCCTCTTTCCATGCTTTCCCTCAGTTTGCACTCATCATTTTTATTTTCACTCCATGCACCCTGCTTAAGGATATGGGATTCCCCAGTACCTAGCACATTCAAACCATAACTTTTAAAAATTCTCAAGCTCCCTCCATTTACTCTCACCAGTCATCCCATTAATGTTTATGCCATCATTCCCAATTGCTAATTCCTTTTACTTGCTAGCATAACTGGCAGACTCCATTGCTGCTTCTTAGACTTTAGTGCCTCACCCTTGACATATCACTGGCAAAGGGCAGCTCCAGTGCAGTGTTTCCAGAGGCAAACGTATGTAGAATATAAGCAATATCAGTTCTGAACAACTATAATTCTACATACACTGACTGCTAAAAATTGATGAATTGCCATATACAGTAGAATAGAGAATAAAACAACAAATTACCACATTTCTAAAACAGTGAGAATATATGCATATATTTCAGAGTTTTGTGAGTACACATACATTGCTGAAGGTTAAGTTTATAGAGGTCAAGTTCATTACAATGCTAAGGATACTTTTCTAGGACATATCCTAGTTTCACAAATTCTCTTTCATTCTGGGCTTTAATTCTTACAAGTCTTTATCTTCAAATCACCTCACCGCTAGAGGAACAAAAGGTTTTTCTGTGTTGCATTTGAAAATATATGGGGGTTGGACAAAGTTTTTTATGAACTCTGTAATTCCCCAAGAAATTAACCTGTTTACCCACGCATTAAGGTTAGTGGTTGGAAAGTTGATGCATGTGTTCTGGAAGCAATTAGTGCTTCTTTAGTTTTTTTTCATATTTCTATATCAAGCATACTGAAACAATCTGAGTGCCCCTGCCACCCTCTTTGTGTTTACTGCCCCTCTTAATTTCTAAAAATGCCCTCTTGATTTCTAAAATGCCCTCTTGGGGCAGTACTGCCAGTGTTAAGAACTACTACAAATGCTGAATGAAACTTTCCAGTAATTTCAATCATAAAGAAAGTTTTGGCATTTAAACAGTTGAGTTTTATAAAGCATCAACCATGCCTTACAATTAAAACCTGGAAAATCTGTTTTCAGTAAGGGATGCTCACTATCATGCCTCATCAATGCCAGTTTGAGGAAGTTTTTTCCATTTGATTTGTACACAGACCTGACAGTTCAGTGATACCTTTAAGTCTGCGCATGACCATGCAAATTGAAGGTTTCAACTTCAAAGAGGAATGTGCCAGACAAGATCTGCAATCCCTGGACATCTTATATCACAGTCTAATTTGTATATGGTTATGGACAAATTGGTGACACTGGCTGGCATTCTTATCTTCTTGATGACAGCTTGGGATTACACTTATGCTGTGATTGCTTCAAGTTTCCAGACCTTGGTGTCTCAACTTCTACCATAGGAGCTTCTGGGGAAGTTCTTTTTTGCACCCCTGCATGACTTGGCAAGTCTACTGGCCAAAGTTTAGCTTCTGGGTAAACAAATTCTTTGCTGCTATTAGCAGAGATATTTCAGAACGCTTCATCAGGATCTTCTTGAATCTGTAGTAGGTAGACTGATGTAGAGAACATGATTGTCTTATCATTTTCTAAAGATCTTTGCCTTGGAGTACTCTAGCAACTTCTGTGATGGTTTGGAGGGATGCTTTTATTTCAAGGATGGGACTTCCAGTTTTCAGAGTAATGTAGTTGAGCTCATGGATGGTAACAGAAATCATGTTATTTCTATATTAAAGAGATGTTGGATCCACAATTTTTTATTTCAATGAACATCCTGCGGTTAGGTACAGATTTTTATATCTTATGGACAATACTGTGGTTGTCCAATAATTGATGTACAAGCCTCTTACAAACTCTTGCCTCTTTTGGAGTTAGTGTTAAGTTTTATGCTTGACTATGTCCAGAGAACTTTTCTCTAAGCTTTTTATCTCCAGAAAATGTGCTATGTGTTGTCAGATGCCTTATTGAGATCAGACACACATCAACAGAGATATAGATAGGGATGGAGGATTTTTTCAGTTAGCACCCTCTCCTTTGAAGTGGCACCTTAACTTTTCCAATGCAAAGTTAGGTACGAGCCCACAGAGATCCCATGCACATGCATTGGCCAAAAATCAAAGGATGTGAAGGCAAAAAATAACATGTCTAATGTTTGAAATGTATTAGAAGATAAAGAATATGAAATATAAATGTTGAACTCACAGTTAGGTGGCAGGGACAAACAGGAAAGTTATGCATGCTTTGTAGAGGTGATGAGTAAAGTAAGACTTGATGGAGATGCATATGGTGCCCTAGTGACTAGCCATGAATACATATTTCACTTGTATCTATGAGGAACGTATTCTTGTTTTCCACAGATATATGTAGTCGATGTTAGTCATTGTGTCAGTACCTGTTACAGTACCTGGATTTCGAAAGTTAAGTGTATCATAACTATCATCTTACTGTTTATCACTCACAAATAACTCATGTATTTACAGATTTAACTGCAGTTTGGTATTTATATTTTCAGAGCTTATATTATGATATTAATATTCCCTTATATTTACATTATATTGCTGAAAAGTCAGAGAAGCATATAACTCTCCAGGTAGTTTACAGTGTGGTACATTATTATCCTTATTCTAGACTGTATTACATTTACTACTATTTACATACTTGATGGGATAAGGGAGTGATGAGTGTTATGAGAAGTGGCTATTGTCCCACAGAAACTTAATGTAGTAATAGGAAACACTGCTTGACGATCTTGGTGTGGAGTGCTGTCCTGCAATGCGCCATGATTGTGACAGGATGCATGGAATGGGTTAAGTGGATCTCTATTCCACCAGGACAAATGCATTACCTACAACAGACTTTCTCCATTTTTTAGATAAAGTGACTGTTGAAACAAATTCTGTGTCCTTGGATTGGAATCACTGGAGCCTAGAAAACTTTTTTCTCCAAAATAGGCTTGTGAGAAATGTTCTCACTTTTTTTTCTATTTTTTTTAAGTAACACTGTGTGGCCCCCAACTGAGAGAAACACTTTTGAATTATAGGTTCCTTCAGCTGAACCATATACCAATTTACAACTCTGGTTTATTCTAGACCTCAAATTTGCAGGAGCTTGACCTCAGTCATGGATAGAATTTTCATGTTTTTTTTTGTTCTCAAACCCTTTACGTACAAAGGTTCAGAATATGCCTTTCCCCCTTTAACTCAGTTCATTATTGATCTGCCTGAAATGCACCTGTTTTCCCTGAAGATTTTGTTTTCTTTTAATTGACCTGCATTTTATATCTAGAATCCTTCTCTAGCCTCTATCATGACAAGAAAAAGGCAAGTAATACTGTTGAACCTTGAGATTTCTCTTCATGACTACCTGTCTTTGGGTTTAGGTTTTTTCTAACAGGCCTGATCTGAGATTTACTTCTTTGGTCCTTTTTTGGATGAAATTGGTTGCCTCTCCCCTTGCAGCCCAAGTGGATCATTCGGTTATAGACTTTTAACTATCCAGTAGTTTTTCTGGCTGTTTTGCTCCTTAAGATAACAAAGAAATTCTTGTCCTTTAAGCCTTGGGCTCGGGAAGGAGACTTAGTAGTTTTCAGTCTGTGTTCAGACACTAGACTTTGTCTTTCTACAATCTCTTGATGGGCTTAGATTACCTAAACCCATTTTGTATAAGACTGAAGTAATAGAATTTTGAAATAGCTTTTTTTTTTATCCACTCTTTGAAGTTTAACCAAGAGAGCTTCATGTCTTATGCTCATTTGCTTCTCTTAGGAACCCTTCAGACTTTATCAAAATTGCCCAAAGGACCTTTTATTTCTGCAGCCTTGTCATTCAGGCCCATTCTCAGTAAGATGTATATCTCTACAAGAATTCTGAACACCTTTTCTTGGCTCAACCTAGGCTTTACACTAGAATATACGATATGAGAAGATAACCTCTACCTTGGCTTTCCTCACAAACCTTTCATTGGAGAAATATAGTAAAAGAGTCTTTGGTACCCTTCTTCTTCCTTCATTTAATGGTGCCTTAGTTCAGATATTATAGATCTACCCTGTGTGGCTCTGGGGATTTCTTCTTCAGGAAAAGCAGTTTGTAAAGAGTTCCTCCGATTCATCTTTGAAGGTTTTTACATTTGCCTTGGGGTAAGTCGTATGTGAATTTTTTCTATAACCATCCTCCTTCATGACTATATATGCTCTCATGCTCATGGGATAGATGGCAGATGTGAAAAATGTATGTTTCAAAAGTTGAAAAACCTTTTCTTTCTAGAGCAGTATTTTTGCGTGTTTTATTCCTGCCTGACCTTCCCTTTCTTTTCCAAATACCCATTTTCTTTACCATTTGTGACCATCTTGGGATGTCTACTGGATTTCTGCAGTGTAGCAGTTAGTGTTCCTGACTATGACATTTATGGGCTGCCTTGGGTCGAGCACTTAGGTTGGAATCCTAGTTGCAGCAGTCGGTCCACAGTCATCCCAG
>JAUUDW010030821.1:0-17123 GCA_032361385.1 Panulirus guttatus | reverse complement strand
TATGTACTGTGCATATATGTGCATGTATGTATATATGTGTGTATGTGGGGGGATGGGTCTTTCTTCGTCTGTTTTCTGGCGCTACCTCGCTGACGCGGGAAACAGCGATCATGCATAATAAATATAAATATATACCCATTAAACTTTTACAGTGCTATTTTCCTCATTTGAGGCAAATGTGGTGTGGTGCTACCGTCCTCAATCAAGGAACATGCTTTCCCACCATAAGTTGAAATCTGCATGCACTTTAGGCTGGCCATAGATGGCAACCCCCCCCCCCAAAAAAAAGCATTAATCATTGGAGTTGCCTAGAGGCATCAACAACCCATTAGTGACCACAGTGGGTGGTTTTACATCTTTTCAAGGCACTCAAAACATCTGTTGCATCTACTGATGCCCCTCAAACAAACCCACTGTCATAGCTCCCATGCACCCACACCACCCTTACTTAATTGACCAATCTGATAAATAATGTTTTTTCCTAATATACTTATGCTTAACTCTTCATTCATGAGAAAAACAATGTTTTGATAGTTATGAAATGTACATGTAACAGGTGTGCAGAAAATTGGTCAACCCAGAAGATAGTTTTTCCTATACCATGAATGTTTGTCTTTATTCTTTAATTTTTTTTATTTTTATTTTACCGTAAAAATGCACACTGGGGAGACCATATAAAATCCACTATGCACTAAAAGGGTTAAACTAAATAACTCTTTAAGTTACAAAACATACCAACTTAGGCCATTTCATCATAATCAATATCAAGGATCTCTATCTACTGCATTTCTAATAATCAGTAAAGGTAATGCTTTCATCATTCT
Organism: Panulirus guttatus; assembly: GCA_032361385.1. Taxonomy (NCBI): domain Eukaryota; kingdom Metazoa; phylum Arthropoda; class Malacostraca; order Decapoda; family Palinuridae; genus Panulirus; species Panulirus guttatus. The sequence goes on along the minus strand of JAUUDW010030821.1, from coordinate 16,299 downwards.
GATCAATAAACATTATAAATACAGCAAAATCTTTCATTAACCAGTACAGTACATTTCACTGATTAAGAGAACCAAAACCTCTATGGAAAGTTCAGCACAACTCTATATGAAAAGCAAACATTTCCACTATTTCTGAAACTTGAACAAAGCCCAGTTAGTGCTAAGTGCCATGATTAACAACAGCCGCACTACAACTAACGATTTCACATCTTCAACTGCTGTTGCCATGCTGCTAATGCTTCCACCATAGCCATCATCAATTATCTCTTGCTGGTTAATCTAGAACAATGAAGGACAGACCCTACCAAGCCCACTGAATTATAATATTGCATTGATGACTTAGAACATATATTAGAAAGATTAGTTTCATATTTTACAACTAGTAAGAATATCAGTTGCTGAATCATTGAATATCACTATGTTTCCACAAGCCTATAGTAAAATGGAAACCAATTTTACAACTAGTAAGAATACCAGTTGCTGAATTATTGAATACCACTATGTTTCCACAACCCTATAGTAAACTGGAAACCAAAAAATAAATCAATATCTAAAAAAAGCCCAACCTGCTCATTAAGAAAAATTTTCCCTAAGAGATCCCTAATTGATAAAACAAATACTATACAGTTGTAGACATGTGACCTGGGTGAGTTAAAAGTATATTCAAACAAAAGATGCACAGAACAATTAGGTCTTAAACGTTAATGAAAGCTGCTCAGCATTCTCAGGATAATTACCTATGATAACACATTCTATTCTTATTTCTCTCTAAACTTCAGCTCTTAGGTGCATTTACACATATGTCTCGATCTGACATCTATATAAACCTGAGATTCTGAAAAAAAGATTATAAAAATTATTCCCACTTTTAACAAGTGAGAATTTTCATATGTGGTGGTTACCGTGCTTACCTCAAAATAAGCAAACTTAATTCTAATGACTGAGCAGAACAAAAACCTCTGACAAGTATCTTTAACCTAACTCACAATGTTTAACTAGCATTGTCACATGCTTTATATAAGGAAAGGGAATAATGTCAACTATCAAATGTAACTGGCAAACTGTAACATAACATGAAAACACAATCCTATACTAGACTAATCACTTTGGTACTTAAAAGTACTGCTGCTGTTTGGCTAGCTCGAAAGCTAAAAAAATTTCATGTCCCCTGGTATTCAGCATGAAGAGATTTACCTGAAGAGCCATTTTTGAAACAAACTGTAAATAGGATAAAGAGGTTAAGAAATTACTACTAAACAATATGACAAATCCATTAACTTGAAATAATAAATTCAACCAACCCAGGAACACATTTATCAAATGTCCTAGAAAGTGCAATAGAGCAAGGTTAATAAAAATGAGAAAATCTTACTCTAAGCTGGCACTTACCGAATAATTCACCACAGCTAGCATATTCTGTGACAAGGTAAATCATGCGCTCTGTTTCCATCACTTGATATAACCGAATAATGTACGGATGTCTCAATTTCTTCAAGATTTCTATCTCTCTGAGGATTTTCCTTAAATTATCAGCATCTATTTTGCTTTTGTCAATAATTTTGATGGCAACCTAAAAAGGAAAAAAGACATTTGAGTAAGATAGTCTTACCCCTCACTTCGTATATTCAAGAGTAAAGAGTATGTTAACTTACTTATCATGTAAATCTGATTATGATGTAAAACAAGCTGCAAACTGCAGTAAGGATTTAAAGGTGAGAAATAATTCTACTTTACTTTACATTAAAATAGCCAAACATGAGCAAGTACAATAGTTAAATAACAGAGAAAGTGTTTTAATATGAGGAAAGCTATCAAGAACACAGGCAAACTAAAAGCAAAGGAAAAAGACTGAATATACACAGATGAACCAGAGGAAAGGCTTTACATTTCAAAAGAAATAATCTGCCATACAAAAAGATATCCCTAACCAATCCCCCTAATTTTTTTCTTGTATTTTTTGAGCGCTAATCTGGCATGCACTTTAAAAACTGAAGTGCTGAAGCAAAACCTACTATTAAAATGGAAGTAATATCAAAACATATTTATGAATTATGTTTAAAGCAATACAAACTACCAGTATAAGATTATGAGCAAACATTAATACAGTTTACTTCTTTGAACTACAATGAAAATAAAAAACTGTATGTTCCTTCAATAAAGTAATTATTCCAACTGTACATAAACAGTAGACAGTGTACTACATCTCTGTTAGCTAATTACTAACAAATCAACTTCAAACATTTACATGGGGACATGCTGATAAATTCCTGAATTTAAAACATAACCAGTATGTCTTTGGTAGACTATACCATAAGTGCATGAGCATAAGTCTTATCACTAGAGAACTGAAAAGGTCAGATCTGAGCTGGTGAAAAGCATGTTTTACATTAATATTCCTCACTTGCCTTTGCTTCATATTAGCCATTGTCTCAGCCTTTGGGTTTACTTCAGGCAGTAATCAAGCATATTGAATTAAAAATACCACACAAAAGCCATATCACATATATAACTTAAGATTGGTCTGAAAATTCTGCTTGCAAATAATGATAAAGATAATATTATGCTGCAACCACATCATGCAACTAGCCATGACATTACACCAAGAGTTACTCCACCACCTCTCTCTTTGCAGTTCAGTCTGACCCAAAAGGTTGTCAGGTGACAAAAATTAAATAATTTTCAGACCATCCTTAAGATATAGTTATGTTATGAATGCCATGAAGAATAAATATGTGGGTACATTTTGACGGACAGATACAAAATGAAGTAAGAGAAGCTAAGGCAAAATAGAACAGGAAAGACCAAAGCATGATGTGGTTATCCTAGATGAATCAAGAATAACCTAACGCATAAGGAGAGTAAAACTAGTATATGAAAACAATTTACATATACTTCAAATTCATTTACACAGTACCAAAGGTTCTTACCTGAGAAAAGGGAGTCTTTTATCAACTATTAAATAAAACCTTATTACACCATATAAACATCTACAGGTAAATCTAATCACAGATCTTAAGAGAAGGAAACACCATACTGAATATTAGGAACCTTAAAGGGGCTTTTCAAAGAAGAAACAGAAAATGAAGAATAAGAAACCTTACTTGATTTTTGCTTACAAAATAGTTTATCTACAAAAAGGAACATATGGAGACTTTTGCTGTGGCCACCCTCTTAAGGGAGCTCCCAAAGTGAATAGGCATCAGAGATATACAAAGAATAGCTTTTACAAGGAGTAAGCCATAAGTATAAATGATATTAAGCAGAAGAGAACAAGACAATCTGACCAAAATACTATATAAAAGGCCACATGATACCTTCAAATAATTGTTACAAAAACATAAGGTGAGTTTCTAGATTCTAACAACAGATTACTCATTACAGTTATGGTTATTCAGGTGAGAAAATTATTAAACAGAGACAACACATATAAGTGCTGAAACCTAAAAGACCAAGCATTTCCAGATGAATACACAAAAAAAATGCAAAAACATATTTTCCTAAGAAAAATGATAGTGAAGAAAAGTGGAGCTCATCATATGTATAAAAAGGCAGCAGAAGAAAAATTATGTACAATAGCATCTGCAACTTAAAAACAAAATATACATTAACACGAAAGCAAAAAATACACAACTTTCGACCGACTGGAAAATAAAAAGGTTAGACACTAGCTAGACTGGAAAATGAACAGAAAAGAAAAATCTTGAAAAAAGTGAAGGAACAAACATGGATGATACAGTACAATACAAACTTTCACATAACAATATGATGCAATACAAAACAAACATTCAAATGCCAAATAGAAACCAAAACAAGCCTTCACATGACAATATGCTAATATAAACAATAAACTTTGACATAATATCATAATACAATTAAAAAAAGCCTTCACATAACATTATGATACAAATAACAAACCTTCACACGAGAATATGATACAAAACAAAACAAGCCTTCACTGACAGAATGAAACAACGTACAACAAACTTCCCATGACAAAATGATATAAAACATGACAAACTTTCTCATGATATGATAAGATACACAACAAACCTTTACATAGCAATATCACACAATACACAACAAACCTTTACATAGCAATATCACACAATACACAACAAACCTTTACACAGCAATATCACACAATACACAACAAACCTTTACATAAAAGTATGATGCAACACACAACAAACCTTTTCATAACAATATGATATAATACACAATATATCTTCACATAACAATATTAAAAAAACATGACAAACCTTCACATGGCAATATGATTCACTTTCACAGAACAACTCTATACAACCTCAAATGTAACGCATCTTTGTTGACAATTCAACAATCCTTCATCTCTACGGCTACATCTTTATACAGGTAAAAAAGTCATAGAAAAAAAAAAATGAAATCCACATAAAAGTGACCAAAATATATAACAATGCATGTAATTTCCAAGTTCTATGTTCCTATCTTCAATAGTAAAATGCTAATGGCCTAGACATGACTGTATTAGAGGAAGAAAAGCTTACACTAAAACAACGTCCCCCTTTGTTTATGGGGAGACGTCTCTGGACAGAAGTACTCTACTGTTCATGGATACACTCTCCCTCTGTTACATGATACAATGGGGATTCATGCAAGACACGACTGAGACCTAAGAGAGTTTGGTATGTCAGACTATCTCATATATCATCATCTTAACTCTGATATCTATGCTCTGAGCTCAGTGAGAAAGCTTTGCAAGATATCAAGAATAAAACAGCTACAAATCCCACTCCTGAGTTTCAAAGGTTTAGAGGTAAGTTATTCATCCTTAAAACAATGGTGGCTACAGAAGAAAAGCAGAGTTGTTTCAAAATTACTTGAATAAGAAAATTAGCAATCTGAAGATTACATGACAGCTCGGCTTAAAATAAGAGATACCTTATAAAGAAAGTTACCCTGAGTAATTATCATCATGTACACCAGTAAATGAATGAAATACTATAGCTCTAACAAAAGAATGCAAAATGGTATGTACTACGTAACAATAAAGTTACATCTGACAAGGACACTATACCATAATCATTATGCAGGAAATAAAAGGTGAGTTAAGTACTAAATGGTTTAATCCTATTTGCCATTCATAAATTCTAATTTCCTTTTTAAAACTGTTTTTTTACTTCCTTTATGAATATGAATAATAATGGAAAACCATTACTTATACACTTATCATGTCAAAATAATATCACTGTGTCTTAGCCTCCAAGTCAGTGGGGGCTCCGATTTATGTTGAAGCAGGACTTGAGAAAACTTCTCTATTACAAATGTTACCCTCATCAGAGTGAAGAGATTACAGTAAGTTGACTAGTTTAGATAATTCCTACAACAGCAAGAAATCATCTTACGGTAGGCTTTAAAGTAAATATGAAAATTCAAATAAAAAAATTAAAAAAATGAGATTGAACTTGAAGAAATTTCACCTTTAAAAATACCCAGTCCATCAAAAATTTCAAACAAACTTTATACAATATTATATTGATAAGGTATTTAATCTTTTTTCGTTATGAATAATGATGCTGTACTATGTATCTTCTAGCTGAGAAGCACTCAAACTGAAAACAACTATGCTAAAATAACCAGCCTATACTGTATGGAGAACTGTGAAGTGCAAACAGGTAAATACAAATTCATTTCCACTAATGTAAAAGGTCCTGACATTTTCATTGCTTTTCTCAACAGCTTGCCCATGCCTGCAAGGCACATGCAGTTGCAAAAAGGAGTGCATTCACGAATATGTTTAAAGAATCTTCAATCATTCCAGATTTTTTTTCCAGCCTATACAAAAGACTACAATAAACATCAAAAGATGGACGCTAAACCCCAAAAAGAATTTCACAAAAGTTGTCAAAAAGAAAAAAAAAGTAACTTCAATGCAGTACTAGCACATTAGTGCAAAGAAACTTCAACAAAACCCTTAAGACTGGGGTAATGTAACATGAAAATACAACACTTGACTTGTGACAGGTATCATGGACATGAAATCAAGGTTAAGTCCGAACAACAGAAGCCGGGAAAAAAAGGAGAGGTAGGCAAATCTGTCAGCTGCATATAAGCATTTAAGAGGCTCATATTACATGCCTAAAACTGAGTTCATGAGAGAATGCATGGGAAAAGTGGCAAGTCCTTAAAAAACATAATATATGTCGGTTGTCAGAATCAGTTGAAAACTACCATTAAACTACAGATGAGAAAACACTTCTTCAGCCAGACAGCTGAATGTGAATGGAACAACCTTCCTTAAGGAACAGATGCTAGTACAGAATCATATAAATTTAAAACCAGACTTGATTTGCATCTGCTAGACATAGATACATATTAGGCTGGGCCTAAACAAACCCATTAACCATGACTGACACATCTACAAAATCATAGATGACTCCTAACAAATATGAAGAGGGTAATGACATTAAAAGAATAATTTCTTTAAAATTCAATGCTGCTAAGGCTCAGAATTCATCTTTTTCAGAAGTATTATTCTACTGGTTTGCCAAGGAGAATGAGTCAAAAGCTCAAATGGTTCATGAGTTCAATCCAATATTCAGGACAAAAAAGATATTGACTAATACCATTCCTGTCTTAATTCAAAATAACATACAAGTAGTTATCATTCAAGTACAGCACTGAAACTATGTTTAAACAAGCATTTCTTCCTTAAATTGCTTCTATAGTTATATAAGAGAAATTTATTTACACTTTATCAATAAATTTTATGAAAATAAGTTCATGCTTTCAATCTAATCTACAGCATATAATTAACTATGATAAGGTTTTTATGTATTCTCATCAAAAATAAATCAGTCAAGCAACCTAACCAAAAAATGTTTCCTAAAACAATCCAGGATCTAGGATTTATTAACAATAAAATGTTAGTGTCAGTCTTATACACTGTAATATGCCACAATCTCTTTTACCATATTATAAATTTGGTCAATTAGATACTTCTTACCTTCCTTTAGATTCAACAAAAGATTATCACAAACACCCAACATTAACAAGTAAATATGAGGTATGTAATGTTATTGGATATCTATGATAAATTCAACAATACATTATGCAGCATTTTTAAGACTTTTAGACAAAATATCTATAGAATACTGTTTTCCTTTCAGTGAGCTATTTCTGGAAGACTTGCACGCTTACTTTTATCATACACAATTAATATCTATTCCCCAATTTTAACACCTTTGATGTCAGGATAATTATATGCAGAAATCAATGATGAATGAGATGCTGCTGTATGTTATTTAACACCTCATGACTATGGTTATATTTATGGCCACATCAGAGTTTACATTTTTGATGTATGAGCATCTCCTTTTAATTCATTTGCTGGTTTCATTGTAGACAAGGCTGTTTTAACATAAAAACTAAGAGGACCTTTAGTACAGCTCATTAATCTTTCATAACATTCAAAAGTTTTGCATTAAAAAACAATGAGCAAGATGTGAAGAAATGCTCAAATTCAACCCACCAAAAGATTCTGAATCTACAACTCAGTATGCCCCACAACACAACAACAACAACAACAACAAAAGCAAGGAGTTACATGTTCTTCCACCATCAGTAATAAAAACACAGATACTATGCACAGTCAGCCAAAAATAAAAACTACCCAAAAACAATTATGAAAATGTGTTGTAAAAAAAAAAAATGTATGATACTGTAATCTAAAAGCAGAACATTATACAATAACACCATAAAAATTAATGATGTAGCATTCAACATGAAAATGAAAATCTTATACGAGAAAAAGATGGCTTAAAAAATATTTAGATTGTGCAAGAAGCATATAATCAACCCTCCAGTCTTTTAACAATTGTTTTTATAGCACATCTGGTAAAATTTGACCTCAGTACTCACAAGTTTCACACACTTATCAAAAGGTCAAATATCTGACCTTTGTCAGGCCAAATGAAAGCATTTTTCAGACTAACTCTTGCATGTGTTAACTTAAATTCAATATATAAACAACACTAATTCTAAGGAACGGTAATTTTACAATCTCAGTACTACAAATACATATGCAACTGACAGTGAATTATCATCACACAGTATAATACCTAAATTTATAATAGACCATGTTTTATAGGTCTATATCCAAAATTCTGACCTTACACCAATTCAAGTTCATTTTCATATTGTTCAGTCCTGAAATTTTGATTATGCAAATATCAGACTTTTGCAAACCCATTTGTTATCCAATACTAATCACCAGAGAAGCCTCCACAATGTATAAGCCAAGCCTCAAGAGGGGATGCAGCACAACCATAATCAGATGGGTTTTCAAAGGAATATGTGTATTGCCTAAATTGCACGGTAATTCTTGAAAGTGCAATATGACTAGGTGGGAATATTGTAGAGAAAATATCAAAAACCTCTGCAATAAACCACACCACCAAAGGTGGCATTTCCTCAAAGTTATGAACCATATTATGTTCTAGGTTAAACCATCTTACAAATTTCACGGAACAAGTATGGCAAAATTAAAACTTGAGTCTTATAACAATCAATACTTTAAGTTCTTATGTTAATCAATACTTTAAGTTCTGATGTCAATCAATACTTTAAGTTCTGGAAAAGAACATCATAAAGTAAATAAAGTGAAGCATTTAATATGACTCTTACAGGACAGGTTAAACACATCTGCAATGAACAAGGGTATGACTACTGATAGTGGAATATCACAGACAGACAGATGGACTGTGACAATGGACACAAGGAACCATAAGTGTCTTCTATGCTAAGCAGACAAGAAAAGTTATGAGGATCAAATCTTCCTAATCCATTAACATGAACATCATTGGTGAAAATCTCAAACACTGACAGGCAGTAAAGCGACAAGAAGCCACATTTGGTCGGCAACATCCCACAACTACCAATCTGGTAAAAACAATAAATGAATGATACCCTGTTGTACCCTAACACATTTCTGTAACTTTTTCTTATGTGCTGTTTTTCTTATGTGATACCTTTTCATTTCAAGAAGGTATTCTTTTATTAACATGTCTGAACTATATGAATGGTGCAAGGTGCAATGTAAGACACCACTACACAGCTCCTATTTCTCCTGTAATCATGGTTCAAAAACCATGTGAATCTTTCAAACATATGAATGCAAAACTTAGATACATTTCTATCTATCTATACTTCTGATGCCTGTTCCAATTGGAACTCCCTCAAAGGGGTGGCCACTGCAACAGTCTCCATAACTACAGGACTCCAATGCTGCTACATAGCCTTTAGTGCCTCACACTTAAAAGGCCACTTGCAGAGGGCAAGCCTAGCTCAGTCTTTGCAGAGGCTCCTATCTAATGTTCCTAATGACAACTTCTATTTAATGCTCCTACCAATGGCTTCTTCCTAATGATCATGCCTAAATGTTCCTAACCACCACTTCTATCTACTGCTCCTACCATCTTGCCAAAAGGCAGGGTAAGCGCATAGTGCTCACAGTAGAAAAATCTAGAGTTACGAAGAATGAGCAAAGTGAGTTAAGTGTTACACATGACAAGGAGAGATTGTATGTTTGTGGACAGAATACCTGCAGTCCACATGTTAGTGAGACAGAAAGTAAAGACAGCTACCTGGGTCAAAGGAGTGCAGCTTAACAACCACTTAAGTGCTGGCTCACTTAGCAAATGTCACTAACCCTCCAGATACCCATGTGGAAAGTACTGGTAATATACCCCCCTGGTCGCTGGCTACCTACCAACTACTATCTACTTGCTTTTCTTTCCTCTATCTTATGAGCAATAACAGCATACACTTTAAACATTGGTGACAGATTAGCTGATAAGTATTTCTTTTCATAGTGACCAACATGGCACAGACAAAATATGCCCAATCATGGCCTTTATAGATGAAAAGAAAACAGGGTATGAGAAAAGGAATACAAAATCCCATTAATCAGAGCTCAGGTGTTTGTAGACCCAACCCTTACAGGTACAAAAGTTACAAGAAGAAAAGAAGTAAAAGAATTCAGCAACTTTACTGTTTGAAAAAAGGGGTTATCATAACATTCAATCTTCATGTGACTGGTCTCCACAAAAACAATAGGAAGTAGCAAACAGCCATATGCCACTGGGTCTGATAGCAGGGACAAACATAACAGCCAAATAATATCTGTACTAAAGAAATAGAGCAGCAGCATCATGACTGTTGAAGAGAGATAACACCATGAAAATCAAGGAGAGGTAGGGCTTTTGATTTTACTTTGACCATTAGGTAGAAAGCCATCCCATATATGTGAGTACCAGCAAAGTGAATAAAACCCTTGGATATAAAAGACCTGCTCGCAAGGAAAATAATAATGACGTATGCAACATTCCCAGCTTTTGGGAATAAGTATATCAATAAAATATATAAATTCTCTTAATATGCCCAAGTATAGTCAAGTAGGGTCTACACAGATAACCTCCCCAAACAATACTTACATAAATAAGCTTCCCAAACAACTCACAAAATAATCTAAGCAGAGCAGTATCTGGCATGTTTCAGCCAACAGTAACTACTCTTATTCCTATGAAATTTTCCGTTCTTCATAGCCATATTCAATTTCCTTAGGTTATATATTACTATGCAATATCTTATACGTGGGAGATCAGAGTTGTTCTCCCAAAACAAGATTATGAATGATATCATCAAGACAAACTTATTCATTAAGTGCCTTTTGTGAAACACTATATTTCAATTTTATCTTTCTAATAACACAACAGCTTTAAAGTTACAAATGGAACCTTTCTAACCACTTATGCAAAGATAGTTTAAAGTGTGTTTTCTTTACATTTATAAAACCCTAATATACTTCACATATTTTCCCTCTGATTATTACTTCACTTCATTAACCACATCTAGCACCACTATATTTCTAATTCTGACTAGGCTTGATATGACAAAATTACTGTCAATATTCCTAAGTAAAATGCAGAGAACTACCTACATGCTCTCACAGAATTTAACGAGATTTCAAAGTATCACAGTGAAGTTATTTTACATCTACTTCACTTTTCCTAACTCAACATAAACAATTGACTAATACAGGTCTGCATGATTTAATAATAAATATAGCTTCAATCATCTCTTGTAACAATGAAAACTTCTGCATTCAAGCAACTTTTTTAACTGTCATTCTGCATCATATACATTTCATCCCCTGCAAAATACATATGCGAAGAAAAGTAAAAGACCTTTGTTTCAATTTACTGGATCCCAGAAAACCTTTCAAATTTATACAATCACTTCATAACTGATAAATTTCCTCTTACCTGAGAATTGATGCCTTGGTACTTTGAACTAGAACATTATTCATGATATTTTTCATGTCAGTGTACTGTACTAAGATATGCAGATTGTAATTCATACTATTATTTCTCATTCTGTGTCCAACACGTTAATAGTGGGGAGGGTTATGAAAATCCCAGAAAATTGTGAGGTTCATTAACATAATAGTTGACGAAGCACTTCAAGAACGTATGAAAACCTCTCCTAACTTCTTCATGCAGCTATGATTTGCCTTACTTTTCATTATCATAACTGGCATATACCTAAAAAATGGGTGTTTGCTACTTCCACCCCCATTAAGAATGTTCATGAGAACGTCTCTGCTTACATTTAAAATCAGTGCAACAAACCCCTTAACAACAACAGTCCTCCCAGACTATAATAATCAAATTTTTCATGTAACACTGAAAATAAGGTGTATGTTGCCTACAGGGATATATTAAATGTTTCACAGCTGCGGTTGATTTCTATAAATATTTCATCTAACTTTACATTAATCAATCCCTCATTTTCCCTTATCTTTATGCCCTCCTTACTGTAGAAGAAAAAGATACAGAATAAAAGTTAACATCTGCAGGACTGCTGCTGTTCTCAATACAGCTAACACTAAAAAAACATTAAAAAGAACATTCCAAAATCTAAATCCCAGGGGCCTCAAATTAATTAACTAATGATGTTTCAAAAATTCAGATAAACATCAAATCTGGGAGAAAGTCTTACCATAACTAAGAAAATAAGATCTGGTCTATACAATCCTTAAAAATGGAAATTACAGAATAAGAATTAGAATGTTAGAGATGTCCCTTTGTAAACATACCCTGATATCTCTACAGGATACACAGACAGTAATCTTCTAACCGAATTTCAGTAATCAACGCTGCTATTCTCATATAATGACACCTGGGAGAGCAGAAGAGAGTGAAGACGGGGCAGGCCAGCACGGCACTCGTGGGGGGAATGCAGTGGGTGTCATACACCGAACTGGAGGACTGGGACCATCCCACTCCTGAGCTATTTATCTGAGCCCCTGACCACTGACAGCTTATGCTACTCACACACAGTGATGAAGCGTCTCCACACCGGCCTTGGCCTCGGCGTGGGTTGAATACGTGTGCGTGAGTGCCTGTGGGAGTGCGTGCAGTGCAGGTGGTGGTGGCTGTGTTGCCCCAACATAACACGTAACCAGTGCCTCAGCTCTGGTCTGATCCGACCCTCTCCTTACCTCTCCCTGCACCGCCTCTTCCCACGATTATTCACCACAGTCATTAAGCAATTTTCCACCTGTGTCATTCTCCATAGGGCTTCCAGGTCATAAAATCTGGCAAGATAATATCTTTTCATGAGACGAGACACAAGATAAACAAACCGTTTACTGGCACTTCCTTACCTTGGATTGTGTTACTTTGTGTGTTGCGAGTTTCACTACAGCAAAGTTACCCTTTCCAATTGTCTTTTCGAATTCATAATAGCCTACACGTACTAATCTTTCCGCATTACACGATACAGTCTGCTCCGATGAGCCATCCATCGTTGCCATTTTGGTTTTGACTAGTGCTATTTTTTGGTAGAGTTAGTTTCTTCTTCTAAAACCTACGCATATTCATTCGTGTGGTAGAAGAAAACCACAAACATCTTTTTCAAAGAGGAATACACATATACTTGGGAGAAACGTAATACTATATCCATATTTTCAGTTTAGTGTATCATAACCATTTAACTTTGGTGTATGCGCACTATCGGATATTTATGCACCGACGATCCTCCCTGTAAAATTCTAAATGCATTGTGACAATGCGAAATTTTCTCTTATGACCTTACGGAAGGTTTTATGGTGTTCGAAACACACCTTCATCACACTTTAGGAGGAAAAAAAATAAGGGATATTATTGGAACATATCGTCTGCATTTTTGAAGGACATCTCGGTCCTACGTCGTCTGCTACCTGATGGATTCCCGCGTAAATTCAAACTACTCAGCCTTTATATTTCGCTTTTACCATACCCCCATATATGGCAGCCGCTCGGAAAGCAGATGACCCATCGACAGGTGCTGCAGTGAATTTAGTGGTCATCGAGACATCTCATGGATGCGGCTGAAGGAAGAGTTCATTCATTAATTTGGGTAAATATTGTCAGTACACATTTGAATGAAAGTTTGCGGCAGCCCGAGGCGCTTCGTGCTGACCCGCTGACCCTATATGTACCCAGTGGTTCCGTGTCCGTACTCAGCGGCTCTTCTCCGACGGTAGATATTGGGTACAATACTCGGTATGCGGGATAAAACGGCCATGACCTTGATAACGGCCCATGACGAGTGAAGACACCGTAGGTCTGGGGGTTGGGGAAGGGGCGGGGGCCTGTCCCGGGTATCGGGGAGTGTCCTAGGCAGCTTTTTTTACATTTTCGTTTTTTGTCAATTCTCTCATAATTATTTGGTTGATGATAGGATGGGCTTTGAAGTTACCTGAAGACAAATTAATTTTGTTAGTATTAGCAATCAAGATAGCCTCAATTTTATTATGTGTAGCGTAATCTGCAGATGGATAAAGAATGACTGGGTTATTAAGGTCTACTTGGTGATCTTTTTCATGACAGTGTTTAGCAATCCCATTATTGTTGTCACTCCTGCTTACTGATTGCTTGTGCCAATAGCATCTCTCACTTACTGTTTTTTCGGTCTGGCCAATGTATAAGCCTTTATATGCCTTACATTTGACAGCGTAAACACTCCCAATTGTTGAATGATTTAGTCTACATCTTATTGAGGTCTTAGTGGAAATGTTATTGTACTGGAAGAGAGCAGTACAAGCACTGTACTTTAGTACATTTCTAAGATTAGCAAACTTGGGAAAAAAGGGAAAAACTACACATTTAGATCTATCCTATCTATAACATCTTATTACTGGGTGCATAAAATGTCTTCCTAGCTTTCCAGTAAGCTTTGTTCGTAAACCAACTAGGGTAGCATAACTGCCTAAAGATACGTCTTATATGACCACATTTATCTACCAGGTTGTAGGATCACATATCCTTAGTGCTCTTAAAAACATGGCCATAACTACAGACATTTTCATAGAAGAGTCGTGCACTGAAAAATAATGAATATAGCTCTCAGAGTTGGTAGACTTTCTGTAGATCTTAAAGGACAAATGATCAGACTCTCTTGTTATCAACACATCAAGAAAGGGCAGTCTGCCTTCTTTTTCCCATTCAATCTTAAATTTGATGGTGGGATGGAGGTTGATTAATTCATCAAACAAAGCATCACAATCTTGGGAAGATAACTACAGGGACCACACATCATAAACTTACCTAAGAAACTTTTGGATGATTATTGATTGAAGTTAGAATTTCGGTCTCAAAGTATTCCTTCAGAATAGGTCTAAGTGATTTTCCCATAGCAAGACCATCACATATCTAAGGAGGAAATTGCTTGATCTCAGTCTTGCCTTGCCCATGCCTATTAAAACTTTCACTGATTTGATAGAGCTTTGTGTTTCCAATAATGTTTTTCAAACACTCTCTTTTTACTACCACACACCTCTCTTACCCTTACATTACTTACTCATTCAAACCATTTTACACCGCATATTGTTCTTAAACATTTCATTTCAAACACATCCACCATCCTTCGTGCAACTCTATCTATAGCCCATGCCTCGCAACCATATAATATTGCTCAAACTACTGTTCCTTCAAACATACCCGAGATAACGTTCTCTCTTTCCACACATTCTTTATCGCTCCCAGAACCTTTGCCCCCTCTACCGCCCTGTGACTCACTTCCTCCAATTTTTCTCCATTCAAACGTACATCCCAACAAACTTGTCCTTCAACCCTGATAAACCTAATAACTTTACTTTTATTTACAGTTACCCTCAACTCTCTCTTTTCTCACACTCTTCCAAACTCAGTCACAAATTTCTGCAGTTTCTCACTCCATTCAGCCATAAGTGCTGTATCATTGGCGAAAAACAACTGACTCACTTCCCAGGCCCTTTCATCCCCACCCGACTGCATACTTGCTCCTCTCTCCAAAACTCATGCAATTACGTCCCTTGCTCCTATATCTAAAAACAAATTAACAACCATGGTGACATCACACACCCTTGCCGCAGACCAACCTTCACTGTGAACCAATCACTCTCCTTTCCTACTCGTACACGCTCCTTACCCACTTGAATAAAATTTTTCACTACTTCTAGCAGGCTACTTCCCACACCTTATACTCTTAATACCTGCCATAAAGCATTTCCATTAACCTTATTATATTTCTTCTCCAGATCCATAAATTCCACATTAAAATCCAACTGTTCCTCTAAGTATTTTTCACACACATTGTTCAAAGCAAACACCTGATCTTTACATACTCTACCACTTCTTAAACCACACTGCTACTCCCCAATCTGATGCTCTGTACATGCCGTCACCCTCTATATTTGTCCCTTCCCATATAATTTTCCTGATATATTCAACAAACTTATGAATCTATAGTTTGAACATTTACCATTATCCCTTTTGACATTATACAATGGGACTATACATGCATTCCTCCAATCCTCAAGTACTTCACCATGATCCACACAAACACTGAATGTTCTTACCAGCCAATCAAAAACACAGTCATCACTGTCTTAAAAGTGAACTGCAATGCTATGTAACACCCACGGCTTGCTGGGTTTCGTCTTCCGCAAGGCTTTCACCACATCATTTCTTTTCACCAAGCACTCACCTTGACTCATTCAATTTGCATCTCACCCAGACCCAAACATCCCATATTTGCCACTCCATGATCAGACACATTTAATAATCCTTCAAAATACCCACTCCATCTCCTAGCACTCCATCACTAACTGTTATCACTTTCCTATTTGCTCCATTCACTGATGTCCCGATTTGATTTCTTGTCTTTCGTTCATTATTTACCTTCTTCCAAAACATCATTTTTTTTTCCTCCCTACAGTTTAATGATACTCTCTCA
>JAUUDW010030820.1:0-25229 GCA_032361385.1 Panulirus guttatus | reverse complement strand
GCCGCCGCATCGCATCCTGCTACTAGTAAAAAAAAGAAAAAAAAAAGGTACTGTAAGCAGAATCTTTTAACTGGTGCAATATTCAGAGTATTCAGACGAACCTCCACGGAACGAATCTCATTTCGAACTTGCTTCAAAAAATGCGTAAAAAAGGGAAAAACATGATCTAAAATGACATGTATATGTTAGTTATTCTGCTGATAGAAATGAATGATTAGTTTATCAAAATATAGAAATAATGTAGATATATAAACCGCAAATGCAGTGATTATATACACAAACCCAATCCAAACTGGTAGTATTGTAATGCAAGCATCTTACCATATCATAGATGGATATCTTATTCTTTTTTACAATGAGAATTTGAAGCGAATCAAAATGAATCCTTCGAGATCAAACACCAGTCTATGGTGGAAACAGAGCAGCGTATAATAACACCAACAGTTCCCCTGGACTTTACGTATCTTTCTTTCTGTGATCTCTTACGAAAACGTCTGAAGTGGACGCGACCCGAGTTCCACACTGATGGGAGCGTCTCGTTCCCCTTGGGGGCCAAACACACACGCACACACACACTTCCTCTTGGGTTCATTCTCCAGCTGAAACACTGCCTCAGTTCAAGGCCGGGCTGGGAGTGGTGATCCTGGTCGGGCTCCTCAGGCAAGCAAGCAGGAGGACAGACAACCCCAGAGCACCACTACCGCCACCACTATCCTCTGCTTCATCTGCTTAAACTGCTTTCCAAAAAAAAAAACTACGTAATCCGACCAACGGGAACAGTTCTCCCGGCATGGACCAATTCTTCGCATGCGATTGAGTCCATCATAAACCAATGGGGTAACAGAACTAGTCTTTGAAACCACTGATGTCTGCAGTGTCAAAGGTCAGTCAAAACTAATCCACCATAACGTGTATTAGAGAGATAATCTACGTCCATATGGACCAGTTTATTCTTCTTCTTATACAGTCAGACTGACTGTCGAACTACAGTCAAAAGTGATCCATCATAACGTAAAGTTAATGAGATAATCCACATCTATTAGGAACATATTTTCTCTCTCTTTTCTTACACAGTCAGACTGACTGGCGAACCACCAAATCTTACGCAAGGCCAGGCAACGCTTGGGCCACTTGTGTGAGCAGCTCCTCATCACGCCGGAGAGGAGGTCACTAGCCAACTGGGGCCGCGTTCATGGCTCTGCAGGTTGGAGAACCACGCCCTCCCTTCCTCCCGCTCCTCAGAAAGGTGTCGAAGGGGGAAGTATAGATCGAAGTCGACCCATGTCGAACTTGAAAAACAAAAGTATCACAATCCTTGATTATTAAGAATATCTTGGTTTTAAAACGATTCAGATGCGTGATTTGTCACGGCCTCTTACATGTACTTTTGAAATTACTTCCTGGTTTGCGAGATCGTAGTCACGGGAATTACGCTGTTGCGCAAGCCGCGGGGATGGCGTAACCACGGCTGGAGTTGCGACACGGTGCCTTCAAGGTGCGGGTGGAAGGCATCCAGGCTTGCGTCACGCCCGAGGCAGCGGTGGTGAGGATAGTGCAACAATGAGCTGCCCGCTCCTTCCATCTCACGTCCTCTTGCAACGGGTGGGACTGAACAAGCGAACCCCAGTCGAACGAGGTTCGAACCGTCAGTATCGTCATCAGGGAGTCGTACTTATCTAATTGATGCGTCAAGTCACAGTAATTACTGACCTAAATTACGTAGTTCACGGGTCAAATCTTCGTTGCGTCAGGTTGAATCACCCTTCAGTTGTGATGAAACAGGGGGCATCGTTAACGCGTAGGATTTGGTCTCTATCGTCCAGGAGTTTAAAAGCTCATCCCTTACGAAAAAAAGATTCGAAGTTTCATGAAACCAAACTGACACAGTTCCGTTCCTTTTTCACATGAATCCAAGAGTTACTTCGAGAAACTTAGTAAAATGACAGGCCTGCAGAAGGCTGGGGGCGTCAAGTGGGGCAGTTGTGGATGCAACAGTGTTGATTTGGTGTGGTTGATGGTTACGTTGTTGGCGGGGAGCCAGTCCTGGAAGCTGTGAAAGTGTTTTGGAGGGAGATGAATTGGGATGGGCCCTGCTATCAACGCTGACTCCATAGGAGAGTCGTCGAAAGACTTCCATCGACCGGGGTATAATCTATGAATACGAAGTAGAAGGGACACCCATCTTCGTGTCCTGCTTGGACGCTACAGGCTAGGAACTGGTAGGTGCAGATGGCCCTCTTCAGAGGCACGCAGCCTGACGACTCTTAATAAGGAAGCTGACGAGGCGGTGGGTTGTAAAGGAGGTCTTCCTATTACCAAACCGTTGACGGTTTATGGGCCCAGCAATGTCTATGTCAACTCAGTGAAACACATTTCCTAAAGTAAGTTAGGCATAAGGGTAATGACAATGGGCAGTTAAGTCCTTGGGAGAATGTAATGGGCTTACTGACTTCATTGCTGGGGAGGTGAAACACATCTTGACTGATGGAAAGAAGCTCTGATGATGGAACAGAGGATTTTCGCTGGCTCAGGAGAGACCCTCTGCCAGAGTTACATGTACGTGTGTCAGGGGTTGCTGGGTCAGGAAGGCAGGTGGTATAATAAGGTAGGGGAAGTCTTTGCCAGATGGTGACAAAGCGTTTGTTAATAACCTAATCTCTTTCTTCTTCTGGAGACGTGACTGACGCAGGGAAAATGAGGGAGTCTGCCTGTTCAAACCTCAACCCTCTCACCTCTCTGGGCTTCCCATACCTCCGGACTGTCTGTGTCAGGTGTTGTAGGTTGGTAAAGTTGTGTTCTTGGAGTAAAGATTCTGCGAATCTGGTGGCATAGATCGCCTTTTGGAAGTTGGTGTCGTTGTAGAAGAAGTCCCGGTCTTGCTCCTGCGTTAGTCTCTTAATGCGGGGTGTGATCCAGGGCACTTCAAGTCGGTGTTATCTTGCAGATATCTTGGAGAAGAGGCGATAGTAGGCTTCCGCGTGATGGAACAGACGTATCTAATTTCTTTTCCATCGGGTTGCCGCATCATCCTCGCTTAAAATTCTGCAAGACTTAACAATCTGCTGCCTACTGTGTGGAGCACTGGTGGTAACAACCTCGTACGATGTCTTGAAGACTCGACCCTCGAGTCGAGTTGAAGCCAACGCACCATAACCTAAGATCGATGGTTAGTATTGGCTGTAGTGGTAAGGTACTGGACAGTCCCATCGATCAGAGTGAGGTGAAGAGAGTCATGAGCGCTCGGGAGAGAGAGAGTCTACACCTGGCATATGCATCTGTTTCAACAGGTCCGCGGTGTCAATTTCATTCGGATCCGCCACACGACAGTGACTTGACACACTGGGCACGTGAATCTGAGGTAATTTGAGGTGATGATGAGATGGTTCGCTAGTCCATATCTGTACGAGGATCCGGGTCAGATGATACAGCGTACAGCATACGATGGATTTATTTTGGCGTGGGTACTGTGAGGGTCAACATTAACTACACACCCTCGGGAGTTGCAGCAGTGAGTTGGTATACACTCAATGCCGTGAGAACACAATTACACTGCGTCTCCACCACCACACTCATTGGTGTGTAGATGGTGGAACATATCATACTCCTCCAGTACAAAATACCTCGGGAATAATCTGTGCATCCTCTGTGATAGCACCAACACCAGCTCGAGCTGACCTCACTGAAGCCACTAGCTGACCAATCTCGCGAAAGAGAGACGTATGACATCTGATGGTAGTAGATAACAGGAACTGCAACACTGGAATTACAAAGATCTGTTAAGGCTTAGAAGGGAATTGGTTTATGCACCCATCTGTGTCAATGCCCTTAACAGGCTCCCAAGCATGGTGACTTTCCCTGCGACTGCTGGCGCGGATTAAGAGACTTTAGTCCCACAGTCATACTGGCGGTGGTTGAGAGGCTGTTCCCACGCCCCGAGCGATACATAGCACCGTGGGATTAAAGTCACTGGCGATGCCTGGCTGTAAGCAGATTACGACCCTCCGGACATCTGTGTCAGCGGCTGCCTGGCCACCAAGGCCTGTGTCCGTGGCATTGTTGCTGTCCACAGTTCCCTTACACGGGTGCTTTCAGTCATCCGTCGCAAGTACCTCGTTGGCCTCAGGAGTGCGTCTCTCAGTACGTCAGCGGTTGGAGGGATTGGGTGTGTTAGGATAGGGGTTCAACAGTTGCTCTGGAGAGAGAGAGAGTCAGGCTCACGTCTCGTCCTCGCCCGTGAGGGATGAGGCCGACCGTCTCTGTCTCTGTCTGTAACCCAGCGCAAGATATCTCTCGCTCGGTGCATGATGTCTCTCTCGCCGACGCATGGTATATCTCTCTCCCTCTTTTCCAGTGCATGATGGCTCCGTCAACACATACTGATAACTGGGAAGGTTAGAGAGATCTGTGTCTCTTAAACACCGAAGGACCAGGGCGCTAGGTGGATTCAAAGCAGCAACACAAAGGGAACCACAGCCTCAGTAAAGCCCGTGAGCTAGACCTGGCCACTCACGCACCCTCATCTCCTCATCTGTCTCCAAATTATCAACACATTGTATTTTCATCTGGTTGCATCTTTCACAAGAATGATGGCCACTGATATTCTTTAACCCTCTTAGTTTACGAAACCAGTTTACCAAACTAGTCGACGCAAAACTCACTAACGTAAACTGAGTTTGCTTCGCTATTCGTCGGTACTCAGTCCTGACAAAAGCGTTGTTCGCTAACAGCAGTATGTGTACGTACGTTGCCATTAGTTTGCTTCGTAGCAAGATGCGAAAATCCTTAGCAAGTGTCTGGTGTATTCTAAGATTCTCTTTGTTTCCTGATCACTAAAAACAAGAGATTTTTAAAGAGCGCTTTCAGTTCTACACCCGTATTGTCTCGTTCTCCTTCAGTCTGACGAATGTGGTTGATATTGGAGGAGTTTAAGTAATGACGCCATCAGAAACGAGACGAAACCGATGTGAGGGTGTCAATATCTCCCGGGCGAGTGATGAAGATGGTCAGGCTGTGGAGACGTGGGGTCCAATGCTGTCTCTGCCTTAGCCTTTGTAAGTCTGTTGAAAGTCCCGTTGCGCAAGAGGGCGACACCATCTTCATCCTTTGGTGGGGCGACAAGGTGCACGGCACTTGTCCAAAGGACAGAACTCAAACGGAGAAATCCAAAAGCAGTTCAGAAAAGACTTTAGAAAAAAAGAAATGCCTTTCATGACATTTCAGTCTCCTCCACCACTGCCTTCTTCTTCTTCTTCTTCTTCTTCTTCTTCTTCTTCCTGCTCCTTCTCGAAGAACTTCCTGTAAAGATTTTTATGTTCCAGTAATGCAACAGCTTTGCTGCAGAACCGTACACGACATTCCTCGCCCAGGGCCATAAACAAAAGAAGGAAGCTATATGATCTCCAATGTAAAGGACTGGAAACTGTGAATGAGTTAAGACATTCGTGATTAAAATCGAATAAGGACAGTGGTGGGAAAGCCGAGGTTGTAAACAGACTCGTGTAAAAGGAGAAAGGATGAAGAAGCACTGAAGACTATAAAGTCATCAAGGGGCAGTACAATAGCAATACCATCTTCATTACGTCTTGTCTTCATAATTGCCTCAGGCTTTAAGGCTGCCTCGACTTCCAGTTGCGGGGAAAATGATACGACCCCTTTGGAGGGGGAAAAGTAGTTCTTCGACGAAACTTTACAGTCCACCATTTTGTCAAGAGACGATGATACAGCCTCGCAGAAGGTGTCTTTTCATCCACGGTGTAACCACAGGTAGGCAGAGTCCGGTAACGCCACGTTAAGTAAATGTAAGGAACGGGTCATCGCCAGCGTCCCTTTGCCTGCATTTCCCAAAGCAACAGCTGCTTGTTACGTCACCTTTTGATCCAACTTTCATCTCTGGACCCAACATGACCTGGAAAGAAATTCTGGATCGCTCTGCGTGTCAGAAGAGTATTGCCTGGAAGCTCCGCCTCTGCTGAAACCGTACGTTTGGGACGCATAAATATTTCACACTGATGGTTTGAAGTCACTTGGGGTAATCGTTGCTATCAAATGTAATAATTTTGGCGCCGGAGGAAAAGGGAGTCCGGGAGAAGCTGGATCTGCCAGAATATAGAATTTGGATGAAGCTGAAAATGCCAGAAAAGAGGGATGAATTGAATGCACAAAATGTAGAATACAAAACTCCAAACACCGGAGTTTAAAAAGGATGCCATATATCATCGAAAGGAAAGCAAATAAGGATCCTGGCAGAAAACCGTATTAGGATCTTAAATGAAAATAAGAAGCTGCTCTGAAAGGAGCTGAATAAGGGCGAAGGTGAGGTATGTGCAAGGAGCGGTAGTGTTATCAGACAAGTGTAATGGGGAATGCAAGTAACAATGGATGGAGATGTCATTACTCAGAAAGACTCCTTTGAGATGATGGCGAGAGAGAGGTCTCTCCTGGACAGCTTTGTCGAGGCGCTGTAATAGAGAACCGTACGCCCGATCGTCCTAAAGATGCTTGGATCAGCCGGGAACCGAAGCTGCTGAAGGAAGCCAAAGGGCCTTCTTCCATCAGGCTCCCAGCGTCTCTGAACGAGAAGGTACTGTGACTCAAGGTCCTCGTGTCTGGTTCTCCTCCGCTCCTCCCCGAAGTCTGAGGCACCATTTCTGGAACGCACTCCAGCAGTTCTTGAGGCATCGAGTTCCCTAGGAGACAGAGAGACGTGGGCCTCCGAAAGCGCCACAGCGGAACATCACCAAACTTAGAACGTGTCTCTCGGTTGAGCATGGTTGTCTGAAAATTATCTAGGTTTTAGAAGACGCGGCCCTCCCTTAAGGGAGTCGATAGGTGGGTCTTCCTAAGTACAGTAGAATAAAATGAAATATAGGAATGAATAGATTAATGAGTAAGTGAACAAGACATGAGTTTAGATTTCCAATACCACCTTCCATGGTATGTTTACAGGAATACCTGCACTGAATTTCCACATACACAATCCCAGACACATCGAAGCCATCATGATCTTGCCGGACGGGAGATGCGTTCAGAACTTCTTACTGGATGGGTTGGAGAAGTCCTGCACTTCCACTATCGTAGTGTGACACACGGCAGTAGATGATGTGTAATGGAGAAAAAGGGGAGGACGATGACAGAAATGTGCAGTGGACATTATACCTCACACACCTGGTAGAATAAGTTCCACACGAAGGTAGTGGATAACGTTAAGTTCTCTGTCGAGCACACAACAGGAAACAAGTGTGAGGTGACTGGTACCAGGTGCTACCTGCCTGTGTAACAGGTATCACCTGCCCTGGTAACAGGCGTGACGTGACCTGGTAACACAGGTGTGACGTGACCTGGTGACAGACGAAGATATTTCTCCCCCACAGCTAACTGTATTATGTTTACGAATATATCTATAAACCACCCCACTAATTGTCAAAATGAAATGAATCTAGACTTGCAATACACGCATAACACTCTCTTGATGAAGGAGAAGCACGGAGCACATCTTCATCAAGGGCCGCTTAGCCCCGAAGGAATGTGCATTTGTGTCTGGACTTCCTTCTGGTAGCTCCACAACATCTATTAAGTGAGTACTCACGTGAAGTTCAAACTTAGCATGTATTTAAGTGAACGTGATCTGCAAAACATCAGACGCTTCTTTGTCCAAAACGTTTGGATACTTTATTACCAACGTTTCCAGGTCATACTTCCACACGTTTAGGAGAGTCCAGGAGAGACGATGTCGCCTCAATCGTTCTTTACCAGCACGTACCTACACGTACTTGGTACCGATAAGAGCAAAAAGAAATAACACTGATAGCCGATAAGATGATAAGAGACGTAATGAAAAGATGGAGCGAGTCTGAACGCATAAATTCCCAGCGAACGGAATTGGACTACTTCAAGTGAACCACCTCACTGGGCCTTAGGCCTCACCAACACAACACTGCCACTGATGTAGCCTCATCGTATGAAATCCTTCGATGGGAGACTCTCGGAGTGTAGTGAGAAGGCTCTTCTTTCGTAATAACTTTTTCCACCCACATGCGAATTTCATGTTATCTCCTGCAGCACCTGCGTGAGAGCTCATGATTAAAAGGAAATCATGCCAAATTCTCTGTCTCTAACCCCAGCCTCATTACATCGAGGCATTCCCTTCATCGATGTTGCTCTTGGGTACACTCTATCCTTCCAGTGACCCCTAGGGAGATCACCTCCTCCAGAAAGCAGCGACAGCAGCAGGAGTAGACGCCCATGTGGCTCAGGAGAGAGGAACTGTCTCCCACACACCGATAACCTCTTCCACACTCTTCCGAGTACTACAACACCTGCCTGCCCTTACTTAAATGGCACCTGGAAGAATAAGAGAGAAGTGACTTTCCCCTTCTGAGCTGGTATTTTCGATTCTGTGTTCATTATTCACCTTTTCTGAGTTACGCTGAGCGTAAGACACATTTCCAATGACATAAATAATGAAGGATTAAACTTACACAACACCGAAAGAAAAAATAAGAAATCATGTATCTAGAAAAGGAATGAATTCGAATCAGTCACATGATTCTGAAAAAAGTAAACTAAAAAAAAGTAGTTCAAGAGATTCATTTAACAAATGGCTTCAAGAAAGAAAGGTGTCGAGTGACTGGAAACTCGTGAATGTATAACCAATCAAAAAAAATCGGTAATATGAATATAGGAAATACAACCAAAAGCATCGAGTTACCAGCCTCAAATATGTTCTTGGTAAAGAAAAAAAGAAATCGAGAAAATGATAATCGGGAATAGAACTGTCACACTCTGAGATGGTGATAAACGAATAACCGAAACTGAACATGGGGTTCGTTATACAACATCACGTTTAACGAATGCCATGGGGTTCTTTAGTCCTACATATAATGATAACTGGGACTAAATGCAATACTCACAGATATTCTGTAATCTTCGGTCTTCCCAAAAGGTTTTGATGAATTTCCACGTAAAATTACTGTTAGGTAGAATTAAATCCTACAGCGCAGGGAAATCCAATTTGTGAGTGGAAAGTGGACTGGTTGCCTGTCGACAGAAATCAGGGAGTGGCTGTTTTAACAGGGATGCACCAAACTGGTTTTGTATGACGAGTGGATCAGTCAGTCTTGGGTCTCATACCTACTTTTTTCATGATTTACGTCAATCATCTCGAAACATATTCCCAGAAATTTTCTATGGCACGAGAGTTGGGAAATACAGCCCCCAACTTTCATATATGAAAGATCTTTTAAATGGTTCAAAGAGATTTAGACTGCTGCAGTGGCCAGAGACATGACCAATGGACTCCAACTGAAAGGAAAATATGTTTTGGTGATGAAATCTTCTAAAAGAGAACGTAAAATGTTCCTTAAATCATAATAGCATTAGAAATATAAGAAGAAAACCACCCTTGGAGTGGTGACCACTAATGCAATTACATGTTGCACACAATGAAAAGCAAGCAGAATGGTACGCGTCATGGCTGAAAAAGTAAACTATGAAACGAAACAAACAAATGCTTACTTTTTACAAAGCTCCAGTCAGACCTTGTTTACAATACGCTGTTTCAATTCTGGCCACTTTGCATTCAACAAAAACTGATGCATTCACGGGGGAACGCCCTGGGTCGAGCGCATAGGTTCGAATCCTGGATGCAGCAGTCGAGTCCACAGTCAACCCAGCTGTTCATCCACTCCTAGGGGCTTGTCGATCAAATAGGTACCTGCTACAGGCGTGGGTATATATATAACGTAAATGAGATGGCCTTGATTAGGGTCTCAGTTGCCCCCGTGCCGTCTCAGCTAACATAAAAAAAAATGTTAACTTCATATCTACTTACAATACTGCACACGAATGCTAGTGATTAAACCAGAACAATGATTACGAGAGAGTGTTGCTCCAGCACTACCAAGCACTCTGTGATGTACTCTTGTACTGCAAGGTACTCTGTGATGTACTCCTGTACTGCTAGGCACTCCGTGATGTACTCCAGAATTGCCAGGTACCCTGTAATGTAATCTTGTACTGTTAAGTACTCTGAAATTTACTTCTGAAGGACATGACAAAGTAACGCTGTAGAAGTGATCTTTTTTATTACGGTTTTCTTTCCTATTATGTGAGTTTCCAATTATACGAGTTTCCTGTTAGCTTTCAGTGTTGATATTAGGAAAGAAAGAGAAGAAGGAGAAGAATAGGAAAGATGATATTAAAGAATTCAAAACAGCGACAGATCAATGACTTCCTTTCAGAGCTGGTTGTCGGTAGTGTAAGAGATCTGAACCACAGAGATTCGTGTCGTAAGAATAGAAAAAAAAAAAGGGGGAAAGAGTAAGACAGGATGAATAAAGAGATGGGAAGACACAGAGATGTGTGAGGAAGAAAAAAGAAAAACCTTTACACCCCTTTACTTAAACTGAGCCCAGCGTGTGTCGAGGCCCCATAAGTCTTCAAAGGCTTTTAAGAGGAAAGGCAAAAAAGTATGTGACGACTTCTTAAAATTCATCTTCCTTCCCTGGTTCTGTGTGTCTCTCGTGTGTGTGTGTGTGTGAAGCCTTAGCTACCTCCAGCGGCAGTGCTGTACCAACCTGACTGACTCCCATCTGCCAGTGCTGGCCTGGGTACTCTGTGTGGTGTGCCCTCCTCGCTATATATATCCTGGTGGTGGAGAGAGAGAGAGAGAGAGGCAGGCGTAGCTCCTGGCTGCCAGGGGGTTTTAGGGGCGTCTCTCCCTGGCAGGTCCTCCTCCTCTCCTCCTCCTCCACCACCACTGTGGTACATGTGTCCAGCTGGGGGTTTTGTGGTACAGGGCGCCCCCCCCCCCACGCTCGACTGGGGTGGAGCAAACCTGTGCTACACCCACTTCTCTCTCTCTCTCTCTCTCCTTACCTTCTACCGAGCACAGGAGGAACTCTTCCACTACCCTCGCCGTCTGCGTCTGTGTCCGAGCGAGCGCCCGCGCCTTGGGTTAAGTTTTCAGTACATCCAAGATCAGCTCTCAGTCACTATCTGGTGTATGGTCACGTGACTTGGTACCTTTGTGGGTAATGATGAGCGCTTCAGCATCCTGCCTTAAGCAGGTAACCCTGAGCTATAGTTTCTTCAACCAGAGACGAACTTCTACTACTACTACTACAACAGCTACTATCATAACAACAAATTCCACTACTACTACTACTACTACAACTACCAGTGATAGTACTCCAGCTACAACTATTGCTACTGCTCGTACTATGAATACGACTATCACAACAGCTACTTTGACAATGATTACTATGTCTCCACAAACAGCCAGAAATAAAAGTGGTTGTTTGGTTGTCTGGTTGGCTGGTTGGTTGTTTGGTTGGCTGGTTGTTTGGTTGGTTGGTTGGCTGGTTGGTAGTTTGGGTGGCTGGTTGTTTGGTTGACTGGTTGGTTGTTTGGTTGGTTGGTTGGTTGGTTGGTTGGTTGATTGGCTGGTTGGCTGTTTGGTTGGTTGGTTGTTTGACTGGCTGGTTGCTTGGTTGGTTGGTTGGTTGGTTGTTTAGGCCTATCAACAACCAGGAGGTTCCTTAAAGACCGCCAACGTCAAGCAATCTATACCCACCAACCGGAAAGGCTTCTGAACTCCTCTCTCCTTTAGGCTCTATGGCTAATCACTCCCAAGACCCCAGTTTACACATTCTCACCCTGGTATGTGGCTCTTTCCTGTTCCTCATGCAGGTGGTGCAACCACGCACATATATCCTTCACGAGTCCTTCAACTGCTCTTGGTAGTGGTGGCGGTGGTCCTGCAGTGGGTGGGTACCGGCTAAAAGATCCTGTGGCTGAGCTTCAGCCAAAGGCTCCAAACACTGAGTCGACAAAAGCAGCTTTTGTAGCTTGAGTTGTCAACGTATTTTACTGCTGAAACACTGTCGAAAAAGGCAGCTTTTATAGCTTGAGTTGTTAACGTATATTTCTACCACAGTTGAAAACAACTCTGGCTTAAAATTAGTCGACAAAAGGTAGCTTTTATAGCTTCGGTTGTCTCTGAATCTTTCTCGTAACTCTGACAACAGCTCTGGCTTAAACTTAGTAAACAAAAAAGACTTTTGTACCTCCTAGTTCCTACACAGCAACGCTGACAACAACTTCGGATTAAACTTAGTCGACCAACGAAGCTTTTATAGCTTCAGATGCCACTGTATCTTACTTTGTAAAGCTAACAACAACTTTGGCTGAAACTTTACCAACCATAAGCCGTTTTCTGTGTCTCGTAATGCCATGACTCTCTGGTGCAACATCAAAAATAAGTGAGCCAATCTCGACAGATACCACAGACTTCTGTCCGACCCTGTCGGTTCATTCTATATGACTTGCTATCGACCTGCTCATCTATTCTGCGTACCTTGGACCCGGTCTATCGACCAATGAGGCTCTCTATTAATATGCTTCACCGACGTCCATTTTCTGTGCACTTGGAGCTTGATAGCTGTACATTTTCTTACCAAAATATATATTTTCTTTCGTTTTTTATTTGACACTAGCTCGAACGAATGAATCTCCAAAGAAAACATTTGAAAACCCTTCGGAAGCGGTAGAAACCCCTTCGGAAATGACTTTAAACCCCCACGGGAACGGTTAGAAACCCTTCAAGACACAGGGGTAGAAACCCTTCGGCAACGACTGAAACCCGACAGCAAAGACTGAGGGCCAGCCAGCAGCTCCCCACGCGAGGACGAGGCAGGGCCCAGCGCGTAGCGCTCACCGCACGTCTTATTCGATTAATCACACTGGGCCTTTCTGCCCCCAGAGAGAGAGAGAGAGAGAGAGAGAGAGAGAGAGAGAGACGTAAGGATGGTCAAACCCACGGAAGTTCACTACCTCTCCAAGGCTATATATTTCCTAACAAAAGGACCTCTTTCTGTACTTTTGTCTACAGGATGACCGAACTTAAATAACGGCTTCCCCCTCAGTAGTAGTGTGTGTGTGTGTGTGTGTCTGGGGTCAACACAATGGTGTACTCGAGACGAAAACGTGTTATTTGTTTTTCCATATAACATTCTTGGGAAAAATAAAGTTTACGAAACAAAAAGGGAAGGAACTTTGGGGTCGATGGCGCCCAGCGAGACGATAATGTGTACCGATCCTCTTATGTGGTACACGCCAGTGTTCACCTCTTGTGTGGTACATGTTATTGTTCACCTCCTCCTATGTGGTACACGCTAGTGTTCACCCCCAATATGTTATACGCTTCCTGGTTCATCCGATGCCAAGCAGTTCAGAACAACGGTGAGGTATCACTGGTAAGTTTTTCATCCCCGAGTCCGATATGAAGCGATGGTAAATAGCTTTCTGGTTTTCTCGACGAAGATATTCTCTAAATATCTTTTTCCTTTATACGACGGCATTTCATTTGAGGATATGAGTGTTATACAAACCCGAGAGAGAAAGATTCTTTTCCATATGTGTGTTCGAAAGGTTGACTGAACGACAAGAGACGAGGAATACAAATATAATTGTAATTATAAGTGTAGCAGTAGGGCCCTTGTCTTCCTCAGGCTTGGCCGTAGACATAGAGCTAAAATTCACACAGGACAGCAAAGGCTTGATGAAGCTCGCCTCTGTAGCACGAAGCAACACTGGTATTCCAACCCTGCTGAGAAAAGAATTATCCACCTTATGGAACTAGAGAAAAAGGTACACGAGAATCATATCAGCAGGCCACTGTGACACCTTCTTACGCCAAAGAAAATGAAAAAAGCGATGCTGAGGATTTTTCTTCCGTCTTTCCCACTTCCTCTACCGCCTATCCACCTTTAAGAGCTGGTCTCCAAACAACCGAGGAACTCGAGTAAATCATGTCTTTCTTTGAAGTGTAGGGGTGGAGGAGACATTCCTTTGTCTACGTTTCTTCTTAATGAACGATTCCCAGCGTGGTTTACGACGAAGTCGCTCATGTCTGACAAATTTGCTTGATTTCTTTTCTATAATAGAGTCAACTTGCACGATGAAAGTAAAGCCATCGATGACATCTATCTAGTTTTTCTAAGAGCATTCGTTCCACATTGGAGGTTACAAACAAAATCTAATTCATATGGTACAATAGGGTTGTATTTCGTTGGTTTGGAAATTGGCTGACTGGCCGTAAACGAAGAGTATCGATTAATGGTCAAGCTTCTGAATGGTTAGACGTAACAAGTGGTGTGCGACAAGGATCAGTTCTGAGACAGGTTCTCTTTCTCATTTATTGACAGGATGCATTGTAATACATCAGTATTCGCAGACGATACTAAACTGGGAGATGAACCTGCAGCAGAAAATGAACGACTTCAAACTGACACAGACATATTGATGGACTGGGCTCACAGACGGCAAATGAATTTTGATGTTGATAAGCGGAAAGTTTTACATATCGGAAGTAAAAAGGAAAAGGCAAGCTACTGTATGAATTTCGTGGAGCTGCAAGAGGTAAATGTGGAAGAGGACTTGCTCGTAATAATCTCTGGTGACATAAAGCTGAGTAAGCAGTACACAGAAGCAGCAAAATGGGGACGAACTAAATTCTTGGATTCATGAGCAGGGCTTTCAAATTCAGTTCCAGGGAAATTATTCTCACTCTTTACAAGTCGGTGGTGCGTCCCCATCTTGAATACTGCATTCAGTTTCGGTCACCGTACTTGAAGACAGACAGAGACAGAATGGAGAGAGAGAACGGTGTCTAGCTACCAAGATGGTTCACGGACTGAGAAACAAATCCTATGAGAGGCGGCCATATGAGGTGAATCTACTTAGCTTAGAAAGGAGAAGGTTAAGAGGTGATCTAATACAGGTATTCAGAATCGTTAAAGGCTTGGATAATCTCGATCTAACGAGCTACTTAAGGGTATATGTTCGTCTGATCTCGCTCGTAGTAATGGATACCAGCTCGTGAGCAAACCTGTGACCTCGAATGAGGCAAAGTACTTTTCCTTCAACAGGATTGTTCACATTTTAAATGATTTACCAATTGCTGTATTTGAAAACAGTACCATAAATACATTTAAGCAAAGACTTCATAAATATTTCGCTTCAGATCCACTAATGATATCTTTTGCGCATCCTTAACTATACCAAAGTTTACAGGC
This sequence comes from Panulirus guttatus, assembly GCA_032361385.1. Classification (NCBI taxonomy): domain Eukaryota; kingdom Metazoa; phylum Arthropoda; class Malacostraca; order Decapoda; family Palinuridae; genus Panulirus; species Panulirus guttatus. Next base: position 10,155 of record JAUUDW010030820.1, on the reverse strand, counting down.
TTTTTTCTTTGAAAAATCTGTCTGTTTTTCTACTCCAACCACACGAATCCACGAGCTTTTGTTCTCTTCCACTGCGGCAAACAGCCTCGGTGGGAACATGCAGTCCGTTGCTGTTTGAATTCATTCATATTCATTTAAATAAATATTATTCCAGGTATGTGAAATTACTTTATAATATGACATTTGAATGACTGATCCAAAACGAATTCTAATGTAATTCTAATTACCATAATTATTGCCTGTCGGCCAACAGTAGCATAAATACATCATTTAAGAGTAGCATTGTCTTGCAAAAGATTACTTCTCCATTTACTTACTCTCTCTCTCTCTCTCAGACGTCCTCAGCAGTACCTCTCTTCTCAAGTTGCTCAGCAACACGGCGGCTCCCACTCAGCAACGTGCTGCACTTGCTTAACAATGGACCCAGGTAGAGTGACTTCACTTCTGTGCCCCGCCACAAAGAAGTCTCTGCTTCTCTCCCTCCTTTATCTATCTCTGCTTCTAGTCTTTCGTTTCCAGTTTCTTCTAGTTGTTCAGATCCCCTTTCTGCTTCTAGTTGCTCAGTTCCAGTTTCTACTTCCAGTTGTTCAGTTCCAGTTTCTTCTTCTAGTTGTCCAGTTCCAGTTTCTACTTCCAGTTGTTCAGTTCCAGTTTCTGCTTCCAGTTGTCCAGTTCCAGTTTCTTATACTAGTTGTTCAGTTCCAGTTTCTGCTTCCAGTTGTCCAGTTCCAGTTTCTTATACTAGTTGTTCAGTTCCAGTTTCTACTTCCAGTTGTTTAAGTCCAGTTTCTACTTTCAGTTGTTCAGTTCCAGTTTCTACTTCCAGTTGTTCAGTTCCAGTTTCTACTTTTTGCTGTCCAGTTCCAATGTCTTATACTAGTTGTTCAGTTCCAGTTTCTACTTCCAGTAGTTCAGTTCCAGTTTCTACTTCCAGTTGTTCAGTTCTGGTTTCTGCTTTTAGTTGTCCAGTTCCAGTTTCTTATACTATTTGTTCAGTTCCAGTTTCTACTTCCAGTTGTTCAGTTCCAGTTTCTTCTTCTAGTTGTTAAGTTCCAGTTTCTACTTCAAGCCATTCAGTTCCAGTTTCTATTTCCAGTTGTTCAGTTCCATTTTCTATTTCCAGTTTCTGATATCACTGTACCCAATGACTGAGTACTTTTACTCATGTCAGACATTCCACGTCCACTCTGAAGCCGAGACATTGAAGCTGGACTCATAAATTATTCAGATGGTCCAAGAGTGGCTGATGGCAGTACAGACCACGTCCGAAGTCTCTCTGACCCCCGAGACGAAAGAGATTACAAGAAGCCGCATCGGTGCGACGCAGTCTCTCTCTCTCTCTCTCTCCACAGATGCCATGGTCACCATCCTGTGGCTTCCTCCTCTGAGGAATGTCACTGAACCACTGTTCTTTCCTTCAGGATTCTCTCTCTTCCTCTATCTCTCTCATATGGTTTGCCATTGAGAAGATCTGTGTCAAACCTTTTGTCAAATAAGTAGAATTGGCCTAGCGGCTTATTGACACAAGGTACATTACAGGTGAATATCTGTATCACTTGCAGTGCAACATAGTTACTGGGAGTGAAATATGCACTGATGAAAACGTTGTTTGGATATATGAACCAGGTTAAGGCCTGGACTGAGCATTTCTTATAAGGCGCATAACTCAGGCGAAGGTAAAACTAGAGTTATGGAGGTTTTATGCCATTCGTGTTGTGTTAAACGCATAAAACATATACAGTTTGATGTGTTTGAGCTGACACGAACGGATCTTGACCAAGCCTGGATGCGACTCACAACAACGGACGGTAGGCTGACGGACAGAGCGTCTGCCATGGTACGTACACGGACGAAAAAGATACACACACAAAAAAAAAAGAGAGCGACACATCACAAATCTCTCAGGTCAACGGACCGATGACAATTAAACCTCCACATGGCCAGAAGACTGTGCAAGTGTAAACAGGAGAGAGCATCTGACACGCAATTTCTCCTGTGTCAAGTCTGCGGGAAAGAGTAGAGCAGAGAGAGAGAGAGAGAGAGAGAGAGAGAGAGAGAGAGGAAACCTCTGTTTGTTGGCGAGAAACGGCGCTCGCGCTCGTTGAGATCAGATGGCTCTGTGGGACAGGAGGAGGGGTTGGTTGGGTGGGGTTGGTTGAGAGGTACAGGAAACGCATTCATCACAGGAGGAAGCAGGCGCTTGAGTGACCCTGGGCTGCCCCTTGGGCTTCTTCTCACTGCGGCGGGCTTGTCCACCAACGGTCATTACCTTGATCACCTGACGAAGATGCCGGCCTTCCTCCTACAGAAATTCTCAAGTCGGGCGGGGAGGGGGGGCTCCAAGCAACTCACAATACACGGTGTATTGTGTGTGTGTTGCTTGGGACGAACAACAAGATGCAGCTGAATGCAACTGAATTCAGAGGGCAACAGACCACTTTGGGTCCTAACGAGGCTGTTTGTGATAGTGGAGGAGACAACAGAAACTCATGGATTGGTGCGGAACAGAAAGACACACATATGGTGGTTACACATGTGAGAGATATATGTAGACTAGGCAATGCATGCATTACGTGCATGATCTGGTTTCAGGCAAGCAAGCAAGCAAGTAGTTGTTCTCAAAGGAAGATTCTCGTCTTTGGAGACACCGCAGGAACAGCTAGAAATTCAGAGGAACATCATCTAGCACTTAAGGTCTCGTTGTGGCAAGGGCGGCTTCCATGCTATGCGAGAACGCTTCGTATACCTCATGGACTGCAAGTGATCAATGCTGTCGGTAGAACGAGCAGCCTGCACCTGAAGGAGTATCCTGGTGAGAGCTGACTCCCAGTTCAGGAGAGGCTGCATCGCTGAAGCGGCGAACTGGCTCGAGGAACCGCGCCCTTCGCAGAGCGTCGTTGGGGGAACAAAGACAGAGAGACAGACAAATAGATAGACAGACAGACAGACACAGACACTTACGGGGGTGATGATCAAGCCTTTAATCTGGCTCCGAGCAGGTCAGGAAAACCCAAACATACCAGCGCTAGTGAGACATGGACGGCTTCAGTGTAGCGGACACTGGACCACAAGCAGACAGAAGGGCATTGCCTGCAAGCGAGTCTGGTGTATATATGTTGGTTGAGGAGCCGGGCAGCAACCCGGATCAAGATGGAAAGCAACCTACTAAAACTTCCACCTCGAATAAGCATTCTGGTATCATACGATCGAACCAACACACCTGGTGAGAGCTGACGCCAACATCTGTCAGCTGGTGTTACCCCGTCTGTTGATGTGTATTGATCAGCAACCTTGATATAGACGGTGCCCGTCAACTATGGCGTTTTGGAAGTCCACTCAAAACGAAGTCATTACCTCATTCCAAATGACTTCAGCTACAGAAAAATAAGGCTGGATTGTGATCAACTACTGTACTGATATTCAGACAGGGGTTGCTTCCAGAAAGTTATCTGTCGCGTTCTCATTGTGGTGCGTGACTTAACAAGCAGTTATTCTCTATTCCTTAGTTGCCAGCTCTGCGTTCTTCGGTATCTGACACACAAAAACAAAGGATATTGAGGAACAATCTTCTTTTAGAACTCTTATATCACAAATGGATGGGAGGTGAGGGCACAGCTTTGCATGTTCGTTGTATTCCAGTATTCCTAAAAGTCAATCACTAACTTTGGTGCAAAGATTTAGTTTCATCATGTCTTAAAAGTTCTGTTGAGTATACGAAGATACTGAACGCACACAGTGCTACTTCTACAAAACTATTATCAGAAAGAATTCGCTGAGATAGGAGGGACACGGCGTTTGTCGAATGAGTCTGCCATGTCACCAAATTTCCTCCTAGTTCATGTCTATCGTATTCAATCGACTTTTAATCAATGCGTCTACTATTCCTCCTACATGGTGTACCTACCTTCTGGTGTCTTGTGTGTGTTGCTTTCTCCACTGGAAGTAATATCTGCTCCCTTACTCGGCAGATTTGTATGTCATTGAGTGTCCTTCGCAGCCTAGCCTACGTATGTTACTGCAACATGGTATAATACCTACTTCTATTACCTGAGTGGATATGCGTGTGTCCTATTTCATGACAGGGTCTTTCCGAAGTCTTTCCCAATACGGAGTAACGTCAAGGGTGCGCAACGTGAGCATGAATAACATCACATCGTTATGACTCGAGGAAAAGAAAGTCAGTATTAAAGCCTTGAGATTACGAATTCTAAAGCGGCTTCGAAACAGGCGTTTCTGGGCACGATACCTTAACAATAGGCTGATAAATCTCGGGATTCAGAAGTTCGAACCGTTCTTCGAGACCTCTTGTATGAAACCTCATCGGTCTGTCGCTGAATGTTACTCACTACTTCTGGTCTACTGTTAAGAAATGTTAGTTCCCATGTATTCACGTTTCCGCGTACAACTGAATACAACTACATTCATACAACAGCAGACTATTGGGCTCTAACGAGGCTGTTTGTGACAGTGGACGAGAAGAGATACTCATGGATTAGATGTGAGACGAATAGAAAGACAGGTTTTTCAAAGAGCAAGACCTGTTAACTTGTATAGTTAAGGCGGGGGTGCAAATGATACCAGTCGTCGATCTGAAGCGAAGTCTCTCTCAAAATGACGACGACGGAAAACAGCGAGATTGAAACCGTTGAAAATCACGATCAGGAGGAGGAGGAGGAGGAGGAGGATGGAGAGAAGATGGTGAAGAAAGGGAAGAAATATGAGAAAGACAGAGATGAAGATAGTGAGAAGCGGAGAATGGATTTGGGAGAAAGAAGAGAAGAGAGGAGATGGAAACTTAGGAGATAAGGGGTAGATGGAAAGGGTAGGAGAGGAGGGAGGACAAGAAAGGAGAGATGGTAAAAAAAAATGAGAGGAGGGAGAGAGAGAGAGAGAGAGAGAGAGAGAGAGAGAGAGAGGTCAAGACAGAAGGGGCAAATTGTAGTGATAGCAGACGACATGTGGTCGAGCGTGAGAGGCCATCACTGGGAGAACCAGTAGGTCATTGGAGTCTATGGTAATGCCAGATAACAAGAGACCAGACAGTCTAAAAGCCATCTGCTGGAGGACAGCAATAGGATCCTACGTCCGTAACCCAAACTATATGGCGACATGATCGTAAAACAGAGTGGTAGTGGAGGTGGGAAGGCAAGAAAGACGGACATCCTCCAACGACTTGCCATGAATTCGGCCAAGGACCCTCGTCTGGTGAAACAGGTGAGGTCAAGTGTGATGGATAAAGACGCGACATTTTGACTGGCACGTGTGCTGGTGGCATGGCACCCTTCCTGACGCTATATGACAGGGCTGACGTGAGCTGGCGGCGTGACAGTCCCACATGACGCTGTATATGACAAGGCTTCGACACGAACCGGTGGAAAGGCACTCGCTGACACCGTGTAAGAGGAGTGGCATGAGGTGGCACGTCACACTTCTTGACGCCACATGACACGGGGTGACGTGCAGTGACTTTCCTTCAGCTCAACTAATAAAGCCGCGACTGGATTTCGAAGCGCTCGAGACAAAGTACGAATTGTAAGTCAAGAAGTATAAAGCGCAGGTGTTCAGTGGAGCAGGTGTAAGCCGCAGGTGTTCAGGGGTGCAAGTATAAAATGCAGGTGTTCGGGATGCAGGTGTAAGGAATAGGTGTTCAAGGGCCGTGGGCATAAGACACAAGCGTTCAGGGGCAAAAGTAAAAGGTGCAGGTGTTTAGAGCTGCAAGTAAAAGGCACACGTGTTCAGGTAAATGACTCAGTTGTGGAAGTATAATAACATAAGCTTAAGCTGCCATACGATAAGCTGAGACCTCTGGAAGCTTCCAAGAGTCTCCCGAGACTCTTAAACATTTTTAAACACTCTTTTGTACAATGCAGCCAAACTCTGTGATTAAAATGATTTATATATCAACCACCGTGATAAATTACAAGGCACCGGGCTGCCTGAGCATCGTCTGCACTACTTTATAACATTTGGCTTAAGGATACGCTCCTCAGCCAGCTTTGTTCCTCCCGGGGTGAGGAACAAAGTAACATGCTATCAGCCCAGTTATCCTGCTATCATGTGAGGCGGCGTGACGGCCCACCATCATCACTTCTCCTGTGCAGCCGTAGTTAAACCCCGCGAACGTCTGGAACAGAGACCAATACATCCTTGTGAGGCAGCGGGCCGAAGGAGCGGCCCCTGTTGATGCCAGGGTGGCGGGATGCCCTAAACCAGAGCTAAGGAGAGCCAACTGTATTATCAACACCGGGTTCAGCTTCCATGGGGTCTCGTCCGGACGTCAGCAGCGTGAAGGGTCGAGTCACGAGGGCGATATATATCAACTCTGAGCACACCAAGACCCAGTCGTCCATCTTATCTGCATCTCATCCACCGGGAATTTATTGTTGTCTGTTGTTGTATATTACATAAAATGGGCTCAAGGGCTCTCTCTCTCTCTCTCTCTCTCTCTCTCTCTCTCTACTCGGCCACGCTGACCAGGCAGAAGAATCAGCCGCTTCCAGTGAAAATCTGTTATGTCTATTTATTGTGCGTTTCTTTCTTTATCAGTGATGGCCGTGTTGCCTGCCTGAGATGTGCAGAATGTTTCATTAAGATGCTTTAAAAGTTCCGATTGCTAGAGTTTTCCAAGGAATGTTTGAGCCGGTGTTGACTCGTCTCTGGAAGGTACACAAGAGTGGAGTCTGCGACCTCCTGCTGTAAATACCGAGTGCAAGCTTATCGGGGGGGTGAGTGAACAAGGGCACCCTTAACCTCGTTTGACCTCCTATGACCCGCCACAGGAGGAGGATGAGGAGGAGGAGGGGCCGAGAGAAAGAGAGAGAGAAAGAGAGGAAGAGGAGGAGAGGGTAATGGTGGATGAGGAGGAGGAAAACGAGAGGGAAGAGGTGGAGAAGATGGAGGCAGCGGACGAGAAGACAGTAACATGAGGGAACGAGGACGCATCTCCAGACGCCTGGAACGCGGGAACCATATTTACACGATGATCAGCCCACAGCGAGAGGAGAAGAAGGGGCTGCTTCTGAAGGCTGCTGCCAACCGAGAGAAATGGTACGGCCCCGGTGATCTTGTGCTTACATAATGATGTGGCGTGATCTGAAGAGCTGTTGAGGGAATGCATAGCCTCCTCTCAGTCATCGGCTTTTCAAATGCGTCATCTGTAGCATCTGAAGCCTGAGCCAACTAATCTCCAAGCCTGAGCCAAGTAGTCCCCATGACAGAGCCAATTAGTCCTCAAGACAAAGCCAATTAGTCCGAACCTGATCCAAGGAATCTCCAAGCCTGACCCAAGTACTTCTAAGTCTGAGCCTCACAGTTCCCAAGCCTGATTCAAGCAGTTCCCAGGACTTAGTCAAAACTGTCCTCATGAAGCCTAATTCTTAGCTTAAGCAAAACCTGTCCCTAAGACAAAGGTAAAGTCTAGACTCATGCCTTCCCTAAATCTAATTCAAAACACATCTTGAACTTTAGTTAGATTCATTACAACCCTGTGCTATGCTGTTCTCATACCAAGGTTATGTTATCCTATAACCTGGTTCAAAATGTTCCCAATAAAGTCAAATCGTTCCCAGATCTGAATCGAGTCATTCCGAAGCCGGAGTCGCCGACGTGGCGAAGGGAAAGAGGATGATGATTTTAGGAAGACTGCAGAGGAGACTTCTTATCTACCACCTGGCAGTGTAACGTGCGCATTATTGTCGACGGTGGCAGTCATATGAGTAACAAATAGTAAGAGTTTGCTGGAATACTCACAAGGCTACATTTCTGACTAATTTTCATTTTCATTTCTGAGCCAATGTGAAAGTATTTTTCTTTCGATTTTTTTACGTATTTTCATATCTCGTACGATGTACTTTTTTTCAGAGAGTGTTTTATCATGATACCTATTTTTGCACTGTATCGTTTGATCTCTTTTATTATGCTTTTTTTAACTTTTTTTTTCGTTTTTCTTCTTATCGTTGTACCTTTCTTGTGCCTTTCTTTCCTATCTCGTTCTCCCTTTCGTTCCTCGCGCCAGATCACGATATTTCCGCATGGATGGAGAGACCCATCCCGCACTCTGCCTTCTTCTGAGGTGGTGCGGACTCAACCCCTGGAAAGACAAGGGGCTAAGGATAGTTAGGATTCAGGAAGAAGGTGGCTTTAGGAGAAGGTGAGGCCTCAGGAGGACGAGGTTGGTGTCGGAGGACGTGAGGTGGGGTTTGGGAGGACCTGAGGTTTTGGAAAGAGGAGGAGGTTCCAGAGGACGAAGTGTCTGGAGGGGAAACAGGGCCCCTGAAGCACGAAAATTCGAGGGGACGGAAGGAGCTTCAAGAGTGATTCGGATAGACGAAGGACAAAGGAGGAGAAAGAGGTGCTCAAAATAACTGAAATCCTCTAAAACAAGGAACTGGATAGACATCGGTGAGGCAGAACAGGGAGTTCGCAAGGAGGGGGCGAGTTCGAAGCGGACGAGAGGGCTGTATAAAGACATAAATTTGGAATGACACCGGTTACAGACGATGGTGTATGAAAGCACCAGGGGGTTCAAGTGAACAGGTAAAGACAAGCAGTTCAGGCGGCATCGCCAAAGCACATCATCAGTGTCGTGCCGCGGCCGCAGAGGCGTTCAGTCCTGGAACGCGTGAGAGTCGAGCACCATCGGCAAGGGTTTATTAAAATCCCGGAACATTAATGTTACAGTTAATCGCTTGGTGACTGGAGTGTGTGAACGCTAACCTGTTCCATTAAAGGGCCTCTTAGTCCGTTCACCCCACTTATCATTTTTTTTCTTTTTTGACTGAATAGCAACAGGAATAGTTTAGCTGACCTGGTCCACCCATGAATGATGACATCATTAACAACTGTGGTGATGACGGACTCCCGTGGTGAAGCGGTTAGCTTTGCTGGCCGTCACGCATTCACGGGGCCGCCCGGGGTCGAGTCCACATAGTTACGAATCCTGGTTGCGGAAGTCGGTCCACAGTCAACCCAACTGTTCATCCTCCCCTTGGGGTTGGTCGATAAAATGGCTAAGTGGCTTAGGCTACGGTATTTCTGTTCACATAACGTACGTAAGACGTCCGTGATTTGGGCATTCGGTTGTCCGTGCCATCAAAATAACAATAAAGAAGAGAAAATCTTTAGCACTCGGTGACAATATTCTTTTTCCATTTATGAAAATGTATTCATTATCTTCGTAGGGCCAAAACCCCTTGCGTATTACGGTACGATCCTTGAGTACGACGGTACTACCCTTCAGCGCGACGGTACGACCCTTGGGTATGATGACCTGGTCTTGGACTTGACCCATAAGTCAGGTCAAAGGTCATGCAATCATACACAAATGCCGTACCGTCGTGCCCAAGGGTTGTACCGTCGTGCTGAAGGACCGTACCGTGGTAGTCAATGATCGCACTGATGTGCTCAGGGACTGTACCTTCGTTGTCCCTATAGGATCGTACCGTCGCAATCAAGAAGCGTACCGTCATCCTTAAGGTACCGCGAAAGATTTTCGCTCCAGTCTCTCTCTCTCTCTCTCTCTCTCTCTCTCTCTCTCTCCACAGTCATGGGATTAAATGTACAAAGTAAATCTTTTACAAACCACTCCATGCTAACTTCTCCCTCCTCCCACCCACCAGGGCTTTGCTTGCTCAGGCACGAATAATAGTCCATGGTGTGCTTGGAACCTCGCTTGCGCGAACTTGATTCCGCCTTCACTTCTCGCCAAATATTTCACGGGGTATTGGAACCTACCGCACTCTTCCTAATATTTGGCGCTTCATTGGGTGCATTTTTTGCGCAAAAAAAACAAAACAAATATAACGTGGTACTTTTTTACTTAGTTCTAAAACTCTCGAAAGTTTTACATTTCACTACTTTTTTAAATCATATCATGAAAATTATTCTTTATTCTTATTGTCTATAATCAATATCTCGTTTAGCAAATTCGTGAACGTCTCTCATCTACTGACACAGAGGCAACTTGAAGGACCTAAACTGCAAAGTAAAGTTAATAATAATAATAATAATAATAATAATAATAATAATAATAATAATAATAATAATATCTGAAAGATGAATAAGGTGTGCTGAAATTGTTTGGATATAAAGAGAGGATGAGTGAAGAAAGATTGACTAATATGATATGCTTGTCAGAAGTGCAGGGAACAAGATGAA